>CM060973.1:3752500-3905000 GCA_030765045.1 Tenodera sinensis | reverse complement strand
GCGTATTTACCGTAAGCAGAGGAAGTATTATATTGCACCAAAACATTCGATATCAAGATTTCACAAGAAACACATGTTTTGAGACTTCCTAAATAAAAAGAGCATTTTAGAAAAAGTTATCTGTGTATCTGTGAACAATGTAAGTCAAAAAGAAAATTCGATGATGCATCGCAAGGATTTTCGAGAAACTCCACCTCCTCAGACTATTCTTTATATGGAACATTTTTCGAAAATTTGATTTTTTAAAGATGGTTCTAGTGCTTTTGATTAACCTACCACATGTTTGAGATATTTTCATGACAAATGAGATGTGTATACTTAATTTTCTGGGAATGCCCTCTGAAATCCTATTCGATTTAGATGACTTTTGCATAACTGGTAAACCGTAAAGGGAGACAAAATGTTACTACACAGAAAATGTAGATGTCGTTAATGCACACAATTTATGATAAATAAGTGTGTATAGACGTAACCATTTCCGGGATATTCCTTGGTATTAATTTGAATATTTCAATACTTATACTTTTTCAAATGGGAAGTCGTTATTCGTTTTTTCCCTCCTGATCATGAAAAGAGAATGGAATTTTCAAATCACTACATAGTATAACTCTTAAAATATTTGACCATGGCTTAACCTTACTGTATTTTTACTTTTTCTGCTACGTAATAAGGGAAATTGTTGTATTCCACCCAAAAATTTGATGTCTAGATTTCACCGGAAATATATATTCTGAGGCCTGCTGAATCCAAAAGAAGCATTTTTAGAAAAAATATCCATGTGTGTGTGTGTGTGTGTGTGTGTGTGTGTGTGTGTGTGTGTGTGTGTGTGTGTGTGCGCGCGCGCGCGCGCGAACGCATAACTCAAAAACGAAAAGTCGGTTAAAAACTAAAGTTGGTAAGTTTAATACTCTCAAGGATGCGACACGAAGATTGTGAAGAAAATTTCTCCACCCTAAACTACCCTTTACATGGAATTTTTTCCTCGAAAATTTTGATTATGTTTAAAATAGTTCTAACGATTTTTATTGAAATACAATATGTTTAAGATATTTTATGGCCCAAGAAATGTATGTTTAATATTTGTTCCATTTGTATCCCGCCTTTAACTGCAAAGGTCATATCGGCGGCCTTGCCTATTGACAATTGGTGTTACACGTTTACGTTGGGTTTTTCGATCTTTTTTTTTTTTAATACTTTGAATTCACACTTTCATTCATACTTTCAGATTCAGGGAAGGATGAGGAATAATCCATGAGAAAAATTCCTACCCCCCTGCCGGGAATCGAACCCGGGACCCCTAGCACAGCAGGCAGGTGCTCTACCAACTGCGCCACAGGGCCAGCCTATGTATGTTTTGTTGCCCTATAATACGCTTTTATACTCAAATTCAACTAAATGAAGAGGGTTTCTCAGAATATTTACAGTAAATTCAGGATAGTATTTTGTCATGCCAATATCCTAAATTTTAGTTATTTGAATCAAAATTTCCGAAATTGGCCGCGGTAATCGAACCGAAAACCTCTCGGAGGCTCGCCCTCGGGAGGTCATGGGTGCGATTCCTTCCTGACCTTCCTTACCCAGGGTTTTCTTTCGAGGTTTCCCGGTTACTAGGTAAAGGATACTTACACATTCCCTAATTTCTTGTCCTTTCCATCCAGCTTTTCAGGGTTGTGTGTCGGCAACGTTGCGAGGGTGGCGCCTCTTCCTGATTGGTGTCTGTGAGTATGGTTCTCCATGCCGAGGTGGCGTTGCGGTCATTTGTAAAGTCAAAACCTGGATGGCAGGCTCCGTGCGTGAATCTCGCGGTGAGATGAACTACTTGTAAACCTGTAGGAACCCACCCTCAGTGGGCGTCTCCTTGTGGCTCTGCGGCCAACCTTTGGGCACTATCATCTTATCCCTTCCGCCCAGGGTCTGACGTACAAAATCCGAAACAGAATGCGGAATCCCCTCCGCTTGAAATCAATCATGAGTCACAAACTATTTATTTTCAGTGAAATGTCAGTGTAAAATGCTGAGTAAAGTACAATACTTTTACCTTAGGGGGCTTGCTGTCCATCAACAATGGTCAGAGTTCACGTTTTCCTTTTGTTGAGCTCTTTTTACTTTCTGTACTGTTGAAATAGTGCATTTAATTCCAAAATTTTGTTTTTTAAATTTCGATATAATACATGTTTCGAGGTTTGCTAAATAAAATAACAATCTTAGAAAATTATCCGACCTGCGCCTGTGCGTATGTGTTTGCATTTTGCATCAGTAAACAACTTAGGTCAAAAATAATATTCTAATAAATATCCAGTTAGGTAAGACACCTGTCAAAGACGCAGGGCATCCCTTTAATTGGATATTTAAATTAAACTTTATTTTCTTAAAAAATGAATAGTTCCCTTTTGTTTGAAACATGTATTTGAGCTATTGGCAACAAATAAAATGTACATTCTCATTTTTCTCTTCATAGCCAGTGAAGTTGAGCTTATTCATATTAAATTTCGTATAACTGGTAACTAATCATACAACTGCCTGGAGTAAAAGTGACGTAAAAGAAAGCAAGGAGATTTACTACCTTTGAATGGGTGAAATGGTGCTCAAATTATCCCGGAGCCCATAGAGTTTAGAGTTATCCGATATTCATCTTTCAGGATAAGGTAAACCCCGGATAAAATCTTATCCGAACGCAGGATCTCTTGATTGTGAAGCAGATATGCTACCCCCCCCCTCCCCCTCACAGAGGCGGTATTATATCCCTTATATTACCTAAAAAATTACGCAAACAATACGATTTTAAAACCTCATAAGAGAAGATTAAAGTGGTGACATTGTTAGGAAAATCCCAATAAGATAAAAAATAATTCTAAAAAATCTGATGTGTAGCACTCACATGACTTTCTCTACTCTTATATGGTCGGCGCCGTGGCCGAGCGGTTAGCGCGCTCGCCTACCACCTAGGCGGCCCGGGTTCGATCCCAGGGACCTGCATGTGGTATTCGTGGTGGACGAAGCGGCGTCAGGGCGGGTTTTCTCCGGGTACTCCGGTTTCCCCCGCCATCTCATTCCACCGGTGCTCCATCTTCATGTATCATCAGTGTCACCGCCTGCGGTGCCGTAGTAGTAAAAGCGGGCGTTAAACACTACAATAACAACTACTCTTGTACTAACCATTCTTACAAACTCTTATTCCTTTATCTTCTTCGTGTTAGTTGAGATAAACATTTGTACAAATTATCTTGTTGCTTATTTCCTTTTAGGTGCAAGGGGAATATTAGAATTTGAGCGATAGTTAAGTCTTTTAAAGCTTTGAGATCCTGTTCTCTTTGCAGACTTAGCATATAAAAAATCTGATGTGTTGCAGTCACATGACTTTCTCTACTCTTGTAGTAAACATTCTCACAAACTTTTATTCCTTTATCTTCTTCGTATTAGTTGAGATAAACATTTGCGGAAATTATTTTGTTTGCTTATTTCCTTCTAGGTGCAACAGGAATGTAAGAATATAGTAGGCCTTGAGTAATAGTCAAATCTTTTAAAGCTTTGCGATTCCGTTCTCTTTGCACGCCTAACATATAAAAAATAAACAACGGTGTTTCATTTCACGAAAGCTATGTTTTCCGAAACTGGCACACATAAGAAGGAATATCTCCGAAATGGTTCACCCTACAAGAACATTTATTGAGACATAAATTGTGTATTTTAGCAAGATCTACAATTTTTGTACAGTATGATTTGGTCTATCTCTAACGGTTTACCAATTATGCAAAAGTCGTCCAGAGTAAATACGACTACAGGAGCTATAGTCAGAAAATTCAAGATATACATTTCATTTGTCATAAAAATATCTCAAATATATGGCATTTTAATCAAAATCGTTAGAGCCATTTTCAAGAAAATCAAAATTTTCGAAAAATCTTCCATGTAAAGGGTAGTTTAGGGTGGGGCTATTTTCTTCAAAATCTTCTTGTCGCATCATTGAAGAACATTAAACTTAAATACCAACTGTGGTTTTTAACCAACTTTTCGTTTTTGAGTTATGCTGTCCACAGACTGACACACAGACACACACACGGACCTTTTTCTAAAAATGCTTTTTTTTTGTTTCAGGGGGCCTCAAAACATATATTTCCGGTGAAATCTCGACATCGAATTTTTGGGTGGAATACAATACTTCCCCTACTTACCAGTAGAGAAAGTAAAAAGTGAACAACGATGTTCCATTTCACGACAGTTTTAAGTTTTCCGAAACTAACACAAATAACAATGGTTCACTCTACAAAAAAGTTTACTAAGACATAAATTGTGTTTTAGCGAGATCTACATTTTTTGCACACTACGATTTTGTCTATCTCTTATGGTTTACGAGTTATTCAAACGTTATCAGCCACTTTGGTTTTTAACCGACTTTTCGTTTTTGAGTTATGCTGTCCACAGGCTGACATACTGACAGACACACAGACACACACATACATACACACATACACACACAGATACACCCGCGCGCACCCTTGCTCGCGGACCGTTTTCTGAAAATGCTTTTTTTTTTTTTTTTTTTTTTTGATTCAGGGTGCTTCAAAATATGTTTCCGGTAAAATCCGGACATCGAATTTTTGGGTGGAATACAATACTTCCTCTACATTACTAAACGTAGTAGGGAAAGTAATACCACAATAGCCGTAGCGACCGAAGAGAGGGGCAGCTGCAAATGTCTACTCTTTGTGAACGTCCAAACATACAAAGAACCATTTGCAGCAGCACAACGTTTGACATTTTTACTAGTTTTTGCTCAAAGATTCCCTCCCAGTGTCCCTTAAGAGTAAGAGACTGTAGTGTAAACTGCGTTATGAATGAAATGTACTTGACTTTTGTCTCATTGTCAATGTTACCATCCCGTCCCCCTACAGCAGGACATGGGCGTTGCTGTCCTTGTAGTGGCTTCTATATATGGTGGACTTTCCCACGTTTAGCGCGACTGACTTACGATGGACATCCGATGTTACCTGCTACTCGTGCCTTTGCTGGCCGTTTGCGGGATCTCGGCCAATGAGCTGGTGAGTATTGCCGAGCTCTGCGCTGTCTTGGAGCTTGAAGTTGATTAACACCTTCTTATACAGCTTGTGTTTGCTCTTAATTAACTAAAAAGCCAATAGCACCTATACTTCCGTAGGCTTAAGAAGGGAACCTGATGTAAACAAAAAAGCGCGCGAAATACCGATGTACAAATTGTATTACTACGGCTTGGGCAGGACATGCACTATTTGAAGACATAGGTTTAACTACAACTGACGTAGTTTACGACACACAGTGTTTCTTAGGCCTGTGTTACACTATCACATTTCTGTGTCACAGAATGTGATAAAACTTTTGACCATATGACGTGATCTTATTTAATCATGTTGAGTATATGGCACTGCATCAAATCTTTTATCATATACATGTTACCAAAGTTTTAAAATGGATATCCAGCAGTTAGCAGCATGTGGTGTAACTATAAGTGCAATAATGGTTATTACGTTAATATTAAACAACAAAATAACAATTCTCCTAAATATTGGCTTCGCAATCCACTTAATTTCTTGTTGACATTGTTTGTTGTACATCCTTCATGTACTTCATTAATGACTTCCACTATGATTTTACATATTTCAAGTCCTTTGTTGCTGGTTTTATGAACTTTATCGTTTTGAACTGAACAGTATTTTATGTAACTCATATAGGAAATGGGAAGCTTCAAGGTACCACTGATTAGGTATACCTGTCCGCCAATTAATTAATTAATTAATTAATTAATTAATTAATTAATTAATTAATTATCTATTTATTTATTTAGTTATTTAGTTATTTATTTATTTCTTCGTTCGTTCGTTCACTCACTCACTCACTCACTCACTCACTCACTCACTCACTCACTCACTCACTCACTCACTCACTCACTCACTCACTCACTCACTCATTCACTCACTCACTCACACACTCACAAACTCACTCACTCACTCAATCACTCACTCACTCATTCATTCATTCATTCATTCATTTATTCATTCATTTATTTATTTCTTCGTTCGTTCGCTCACTCACTCACTCACTCACTCACTCACTCACTCACTCACTCACTCACTCACTCACTCACTCACTCACTCACTCACACACTCACTCACTCATTTACTTATTTATTTACTTACTTATTTACTTATTTATTTATTTATTATTTATTTATTTATTTATTTATTTATTTATTTATTTATTTATTTATTTATTTATTTATTTATTTATTTATTTATTTATTTATTTATTTATTTATTTATTTATTTATTTATTTATTTATTTATTTATTTATTTATTTATTTATTTATTTATTTATTTATTTATTTATTTATTTATTTATTTATTTATTTATTTATTTATTTATTTATTTATTTATTTATTTATTTATTTATTTATTTATTTATTTATTTATTTATTTATTTATTTATCAAGTGGCAAAGAAATGTAATAGTGTAATATAGGTCTTACAATGTCATAACATTTCGTGCCAAGTACAGCTTTTTCCCCTTTTCTTTGAAGGTAATAACTGTTTTCCAGTTTTGTGTTTTTCCACTTGAATGCAATTGACACTTTTTACAGAAACAGTAGTAGGTAAACTTGTTAAATTAATGTCTTAAATGGTTAAATGTCTAACGAATACTTCTTTCTTTATTGACACATTCAATACAATAAGTCTTTCGCCACTTTTTAAAATTTTTCCTTTGGGATATTTCGCTATAGATTTTGATTACTCAAAATAATAAAACAGTTTGAAAACAAGTGAGCGGCGCTACAAGACTGACCAACTGTATTGCATATACGCACATCTCCATTCATTAAAGTTGTGTTAATTACATACATATGCATTTAAAGCAGTGTGAATTAAAATGTAATACTCTAGCAACCGAAACGGATATCCGTTTTGAGGTTTCCTTAATAAAAGAATAAACATTTTTAGAAAAAAGTGCATGTGTTTGTGAACAAAACTCAGAAAAGCCGGTTAAATATAAAACCTTACAAATATGTGACATAAATATTTCCAAGAAAATACTCCATCGTAAACTATTCTTTATATGGACAATTTTTCAAAAATTTTTGTTTTCTCAAAAAATAGCTCAAACAATTATGATTAAAATACCACATATTTTAAGATGTTTTCATGACAAATATCTTAAATTTTCTGAAAGTAACCTCTGAAGAGAGCTTACTACGGAAAGATAACAATAAAAAAAGATTAGATCGCGTTAAAGCTCACAATTTATTTTAATTTCTTTTTGTAGAGGAAACCATGACTGAGATTTCTTTGTTATGGGCTTGAATTTTCAAATACGTATGCTTTACTCAAATGGGAAGTCGTTATTCGTTTTTCCCGGTGGTTAAGCAAATAGCATGGAATTTGAAAGCCATCCCGCATATACTATCGCTTAATTTACTGTATGCCACAATAAATGCAAATTGAAAACAGGACTAACAAGAATTAACTATACTAATTTAGGGCTTGTAAGGATCGTTTGTAGAAGAGCGTGTAGAGAAAGTCATGTAATTGTAACACAACCGATTTTTAGTAGAAGGTCACGCGCGCGTATATGTATTTGAACAGCATTATTCAATAACAAAAACTTGGATAAATATCCAGCTTTGTTTTTGAACTCGGTATCTTCCAGAAGTGCAACACGAAGATCTTCAAGAAAATTCCAGCCAAAAGTATACATAGATAATTTTTCAAAATTTTCAAATTCGTTTTTGTATTCAGGGGCCTACAAAACATGAATTTTCCGACTTTTGGGGTGAACTGTAATACTACCTCTAACTCTGTCTCTATAAAATAGCAGTTGTAGTGTTTAACGCCCGCTTTTACTACTACGGCACCGCAGGCGGTACACTGATGATACATGGAATGAAGATGGAGCACCGGTGGAATGAGATGGCGGGGGAAACCGGAGCACCCGGAGAAAACCCGCCCTGACGCCGCTTCGTCCACCACGAATACCACATGCGGGTCCCTGGGATCGAACCCGGGCCGCCTAGGTGGTAGGCGAGCGCGCTAACCGCTCGGCCACGGCGCCGCCTGAGAAAGAAGGGGAGACCGCTTCTTCGAAATGGCTAAGCATCCCGCAGAAGGGGCCTAAATTGTGAGGCAAATAATTCGGCTACTGAACGGGTTGAAGTAAGCCTAAGTTAGCAAGCCAGGAAGCGCCCAATAGCTTTATAGGCTGAGGTGCATAGAGTTCAATTCTCTTCCAACCTCATTATCACCTCATCATCAACCCTTTCTCTAAATAGCTGCTAGGAAGGGCAAAAATGCACCGTAATATACGTTTCTGAATTATAAATGGGTATATTTTGTATCAGAGAACTATAAAAATACCGCCAAAGCAAATATGTTAAGCTAAATTCAAAATGAGCGTAATGAAAACGGCATTTCGAATTTGTGCTCAGCATGTTACTCAAAATCGTTCTTAGTAACTGTAATTGACGACACCTACAAAACTGTGCTGACCAGAAGACTCAGATACGACACATATTACGTTTTTAGAGAAATTTTAATGTTTGGAAGCTTCTTATGTTGAGTTTACCTATCACACAAGTTTATTTCTATTTTCGTTTCAACAACGGTACGGAAAGGAAGTTTTGCTTATTACTGTAGCATTGATTCATTTTATGGCGTTATGGATGTATACTGCCTGTACACATACCTTCGTTCTAGAAACCGCGCAAATGTTAATCTACATTTGCTTTAATAGTAAGTAGCCAAGTGTCCAAATCATGCTCAAATATCCATAATTGAAAAGCACACGTACAAGAAGCAAAAAACAAATCGCAAATTACTATTTATTCACGACTAAATGCAATAATGTTAGCGCGATTACTCACACGAGATGTAGTCCACCTCGGTACATACCTTGGGTCGAGCACATAATACCATTTTCAGATGCCGCTGACCCCCCAGCTTTGTTTTGAAACTGCTGCTGCAAAGTGGAGTCAATTCAAATCATGTTTAGGAACACTTAATTTTTAATGACATTAAAACGATTATGTGCCACAAAATTTCATAATTTTGTAATCAGTTTGAGAAAAAATGCAGGGTATGTAGTATATCTTTCACATCCATTTACGTCTACGCCTGATCCCAGTGTAGTTTACCTGTATCTCGAGACCTCAGGTCTGCAAAACATTCTGCTATTGCAAACTTGCACCTGTGGCAACGCCATATTTATTGTATAAACAGCATAGCAAATTACTTTCTAACCCATTTCTGTAGTGTGGGTGTAGCCTGTTCTGTCTCACATTAAAAAACTCCCGAGTTCGAATCTCGGTAGGGGTGAACTACCTGGATAAGGGGGTTCCCGGGTTTGCCCTTATCCTGAAATATGAATGTCGGGTAACCCTATGGATCTCGATCTCATTTGACCATCATTTCACCCATTTTATTCGTCTGATATGATTTAATCGGTTAAAGAACGTTAAACCTTAAAAAAGGTATATACATATTAAAACAGTCATAGTTATGAATGACTATGGTCAAGAGTCTGAAGGGAACCTTTGTATTTGCTTCATGTTCGTTTACTTTTCATTAGGATATTATTTTATGAATTTCAGGCGACTTGTGATGAAGACTTTTCCAGCATCTAAACTCTTCCAGGTCCAATGATTCCATATGGAGTGGTACACATAGTATGAACGTTTCAAAGTATTTTAATGTTATTTTCTGTTATATTCTTGTTATACTTGCTTTAACCGTTAAACCACATGCATTTGAGATACTCTCAATTGTAAAATATTACATTCTTGCAATTTCCTTTGTAGTGTTTTAATAGTAAGAAGCAAAATCCATGCAACCTCAGTCAAATGATACTCCGTCATTATTGTCGTGTGCCACTACACCAATTATTTTACGTGGGCACCCCCACGTCATTTACAGCGGTTGCTGAGACTCGAACTCGTGACCTAGAGCTTTCAATGGATGGCCAGTCCATTTCTGTCGCCGTAACGATCTTGGCTATTCAATACAATTGCAAGAGGCAATCCCTTATGGGCATATGAAAACCAATTTTATGAATTAGAGAAAGATTGTATAAGTAGCAAAACAATTTGGGCTGGAAAGGGTTAATAATGCTGAATAATTCTAAGGAATTAGTTAGTTACTGCTGATGCACTTTACGCTATGTTAATCATTATTGCGTTTGTCCTCTTATGCATTATTTATTTTCAAATTTTAATAGAAGAAAGATTGAACGAAAATGATAAATCAAAAGTGTAAAATAACATTGCCAATAACATATTACCTAACTGCACAATTACTTTTGGTGATATGGGAACTTGTACATGAGTTATTTTGTTTCGCAGTTGGACGCCCTGGACGAGGATACGAGGGCTATGGTACATATGCTGCACGACACCTGCGTTGAGGAAACCAAAGTAGATGAAAGTGAGTACACAAACAGTTTGGGAATCATTTAACCTGATTTACACGCACTTTTCTTTTTGCAGTACCTACTTTCGCTTACTGTGCACTTAATATGTAGACAGCGAAATTTGGACACCGATGGGAGAGAAACAGGTAACTTCAGCTTAAATGTGTTTCAGCGTACCATGTTGTTTACAATACATTAGTGGGCCCTCCCCATTGCAGTTCTACAGAAAAATCACGAATATACCAAATTGTGTGCAATCAAAGATCTGTTGGAGGGAAATAGTCAACCTGAAAACAATATAAGTATATGAACAGCACAAGGGTTTGCACGTTGCCTTCGTCACATCAATTGACTTGGAGCGCACCTTTTCGCAATACAGAGAGTGTTTAACCGAAAAACGCAAGTGGTTCACTTTTGATACTTTTAAAAAGTATATTGTAGTGTACTGTAACGGTGATTCTGCAACCATAAAATCATACCATGAAGAAGAAACGGATCCATGAAACATTTAACATCAATGAACACAGCATTTCACAGTGAATTTCTGTTGTGAATACTATAGATGAGTTGTAAATCTGCCACATAGTATGGAAGTATTTTGATTTGAAAATACGCGTATATAATTTCAAGGGTACTGTACGTCAATTAATTATACATGTAAATTATTCCTTTGGATGAACTAAATACGAAAATTACTGAGTCATGAAAATTGCTCACTTTATTTTTGAAATATTTCGAAGCGTAAACAGTGGGAAGATATTCCCACGCCGTATTCATATAGATTTGTTTTGAATTGCCGCTCGCTCCCTCTACACTGCTGACTCTGATAACCTGTGGTATAGTTACGCCTAACCTGTTTCATCGGTGTCCAACTTTCGCTGGCTGATAAGTTGGCTATTGAAAACTAATAACTCTTGTCTATCTCTCTTTCTAATGTTGTCATTCTCAATATATCTGTTACTTGTGCAATATTTGTTGAAGTTCTGGCATATAACATATTTATATGGTTTTCATGACTTCTGGTTGATTGGATGTGTTAATCTAAAGTTCTTGAACTAATTAGTAGGGTTCGAATTTTTTTTACCTAAGAGCTCTTGAAATATGCACGCATTTATGCTGTAAAAATTGCCAAAATATGACCTAAATCCTGAAAATAATGACACAAAACTTAAAACGAAAAACGAAAAAATGCACTTACTTTTAATAGTCACAAATGAGATGAACCATACCTCCCTTAACCTTCATTTTCATCAGAATTGCAATGGATAATAACTTGCAGTTTCAGATGGTCAAACTTGGAGTATCTTTGGTTGTCAGCAAGTAGATACTTAAAAAAACTTCCTTCTACATTACATACGTAATGGGGGCAAACTTGAAAGCGGGGAAATCATTAGAAGAAAGCTCTGGTTCATTTTCATCAACTTCTGCATCTTTGCCACAAAGAATCTCACCAGAGTTGTATATGCAGGTTTTCTTTCAAGCACATGACGTTAGTTTTGCAGCCACTTCAACCTGTGCACTCGACTACACACTTTCAGTTTCCTTCACAATACTCAATGCACCACATTGTTTCAAACCTAGTAATGGACTTTTAATATTGTAGAGATTATATGTAGGCTAAGTTTCTGGACATAGTGCACATTATTTATTAAATATGAATTACTTTCACCAAAGTTATTGAAAGTATTTAAATTTCGCTGTAGTTTATACAATAATAGTTTGCAACATCAAGGCAAGTCCCCCAACATGTTCCAATGGGCTGAGGGGAAAAGGGAAAATGTGATGAAATAATGTTAACAAATATATCTGAAATGTTAAAAACTACATTATGTATAACTAAAAGTATGGTTTTACTCGTATATGTATTTGGCAATAAAATAGATCAAATATGCATTTTAATGATTCATTGCATTTAAAATGTTTGAAACATATTTAAAATAAGTATGGAAAGATAAGTTAGCATAAAATTATGATGGCATAAATATCCGAGCCCTGCTTGTTAGTGAGAAATAAATAAATAAATTGACAGATAGACAGACAGACAGACAGTCAGACAGGCAAGCAGGCAGGTAGACATAAATAACTAAATGAATGAATAATAAATAAATGAATGAACAAACAGTACTATAATACCGAAGTCCTGCGTACCCAAGAATATACACACAAAAATGGGTTCAGAGAATTGTTTACAGCAAATTGTGTGTTCATACGCTTAAATTCCTAATATTTTATTTCTTGCAAATATTATGTTGAATGTATGACAGGAATCTTTGTCCCTTTAATTGACATCCCAACTCCTTGTGCCCCCACGAAGAAGTCTGCACAGCTGATGCCTTCCAATACGGAAACAATGTGCCTTAGGTGAACCCTTTGCTTGTAATAGTCATTAGTGTACATAAGAGATAAGACTAAGCTTTCATAAACCGTAGTGAATTTAAAACTGAGTTAACTGAATTTTTTCCTAAAAAAATTGGCATTAACAGTATTTTCTTCAGTGAGATTGTGAACATTTAATGAGTTTATCCAACGTTTTTAGTTTGTTTATCTATATGCAGTTCAGATATATAGGGCTACTTAGCCGTGGAACATAACCTAAATTCACATCTATTAATGTAGACCTGGATCTGCTTTTCAGATTATTAAACTTTGAAATGCGATAACTGGCCGTAACAGATTGCTATTGCTGACTGGCGTCGTCGGACGTTTGTGACGGCTTATTTTTAGTGAGTCTGTTGGAGAACTGGGATTTCAGTTCCTCAACCCTCTGTTGTCGAGTGTGTCCTACATGCCAATAAAATGAATTGTAATGTAGAAAAATCTGATGTGTTGCACTCACATGACTTTCTCTACTCTTGTACTAACCATTCTTACAAACTCTTACTCCTATATCTTCTCCGTGTTAATTGAGATAAAAATTTGTAGAAATTATCTAATTGCTTATTTCCTTGTAGGTGCAAGGGAAATATCGGAATATAAGACTTTGGGCGATAGGCAAATCGCTATGAAATCCCGTTCTTTTTGAACGGTTAACATATAAAACAATGAATAACGATATTCTATTTGGCAGAAGTATAACTTCTCCAAAGCTCACACAAATAACAACTCATGCCTCCGAAATGGTTCACTCTACAAAAAATGTATTTAGACATAAATTGTGTTTTTTAGCAAGATCTACATTTTTTCTATCTCTTGCGGTTTACCAGTTATGCAAAAGTAATCCAGAGTAAATACGATTACAGGGGCTATAGCCAGAAAATTCAAGATATTAATTTCATTTGCCATAAACATATCTCAAACATATTGCATTTTAATCAAAATCGTTAGAGCCATTTTCAAGAAAATAAAAATTTTCTAAATATTTTCCATGTAAAGGGTAGTTTAGGGTGGAGCAGTTTTCTTCGAAATCTTCGTGTGGCATCCTTGAAAGGCGTTAAACTTAAGTACAAAGTGGCTTTTAACCGACTTTTCGGTTTTGAGATGTGCTGTCCACAGACTGACACACACACATACACACACACACACACACACACACACACACACACACACACACACACACACACGGACCTTTTTCTAAAAATGCTCTTTTTGGACTCATGGGGCCTCAAAACATGTTTCCGGTGAAATCTCGACATCGAATTTTTGGGTGGAATGCAATACTTCCTGTACTTTACGTAGTAGAGAAACTAAAAATGTGATAGCACGAATAGTATGATTTTTTCATCCTGCAAATATTAATTAATGTAAAGGGTAATGCGAATGATTATATTAAAGTAAATAATAAGTCATAATAGTTATTGTTACCTACATGGTTTAAGAACATACTGTTAGGGCGATTTTACCATATTCATGTATGTTTTTTTATTAAAATGGCGTCTAATTTTAAAATGAGATATACGGTGGCATGAATAATCACAAATTAAAAAAAAATCGTTTTTCATTATGTAAGACAAAAATAAATCCCCTTGATGAAACGCACGCGTAGTCATTCCAAACGCCCGTCCATACTTTCAACTGCACCGTGTAGCTTACTGGTATGGAGGGAGGTGTACAGTTGAGTAGGGGAGGTGGCTCCTAGCAGACAATCACACACCTGGTGTAAAGCCTTAGACATGGTCTGTATTCTTCTTTAGTCAGTGGCTGATTGGAGCATAGGTTAGTTGAACACCTCTTTAATAGGCAACACAAATATGCAGCACTTTTAATTCTGACTTTAATGTTTTATTTTCAAAATCCAAGTTTATTGAATACCGTTACATATTCACTTAGTTTTACTAAATGTTCATTATAAATAGTCCACATTTATTGGACTTGCATTATTGGAATAATGAAGAAGGAAGAATTAATGTATCAATCAAAACAAAAGAGACAGCATCATATTTCCACAGTAGAAATAATGAGAAATAAGATTTCTAATAATGTGATTCTTTAGAAAAGCAAATTTAATTTTAATTACAACCCAAAATAAACTCTACTGTATTTTACGGAACTACGAAAAAAATATACCAGTTTGTATTATTACGCTAACTAATGTTTGTTGTGGCATTAATGTAAAATGTGTGTTTTTCAGAGTTGATCGAGAGAGCTGGCAATGGTGATTTCGTTGACGATCCTGTCCTTAAGGTTAGTGACCATTCCTTATTACAAATGAATTTCAACGGAGGATAAAATGAAAGAAATGATCTTATTTGTTTGGGTGTGAACTGTGAGTTTTTATCTATGAGGTTTGTTCAAATGAAACACAAGTGACATGCCTTCAAACTTACAATATGTGAATACTGTGATTTGCAATGATTACAATTGTAATGACAGCAAATGGAGAAAATTGCCGCGTATCCAAGACAGTGGCGGCGCCGTTGCAAGCGAAGCTCATCTACCACCTAGGCGGTCCGAGTTCAATCCCAGGGACCCACACGTGGTATTCTTGGTGGATGAAGCGGCGTCTGGGCGGGTTTTCTCCGGGTTCTCCGGTTTCCCCCGCCACTCATTCCACCAATTGCTCCATAATCACCTCTCCAATCATCGATTTCGCCTGCACTTCATACCACCCTCTTCCTCACTCACATACCAGAAGAAGCTGGGCTAACCACTCTCTTCCAGGTCTTCACTCTGTCCGGTCCATAGGTTCCTGAGCTCCCCGACAGGCTCTGGCCCTAGGCACTGGCTTGTAAGTCCTAGAGGTTTAAGTCTTACATAAAGAGAGGGTAATCAGTTGAAGAAATCCAAGATAGTTTACCGGTTAGCTGTGTATTGTACTCAAACCTTATGTATACCAGCCCTCCCAAATAATATATATATATATATATATTATTTGGGAGGGCTGGTATTTTATATATATTATATATATATAAATACGAGGGCTATTTTTAAAGGTCCAATCGGTTGTAAAATCAAAAACCACAGTGAAAATAAAAAAATATTTTACTTGCAACATTTTGCTAAGTCTATATGCTACTTCTGCGCGCAATCCCGCGCTGACGTAGACATTTCTCATAGCCCGAACAAAGTGTATAATGCAATGAATGTACGGAATTATTGTGTAAAATAAATGGAGAATACAAATACAATTGACATATTTTATGACGGTGTTTTGCACGTAGAAATATAGATGCATTTACTGAAATAACAGCAATGAGCAGAAAAATCACAGAGGAAAATAGAAAACAACGCAGAAGTCTGTAGCTGTAGGAATCTATTTGGTTGTCTTCGAGCAATTTAATTAAAGAATGATAAACGGGTTTCCGATTTGTGTGCAATAAAGAACTGACGTTAATAGGAAAATGAATCGATTTGAAGTGTGGGGCACTGGAGAAAGTAGATCGTTGAGGCATGTACTGTGAAAAACTACAATATACGTTTAAGGTCGGTATGTTTTGGAGGATCACAGGGACAGATTGGGAATCGGGTAGGTGTGTGCGTTGAGGATATTGACGGCGACAGACTTAACCAAAAGGTGTGGCGGCGATATGTCGACGTGCAATGAGGTACATAGCAAACCATGACTTTTCGGTGTGTCTTCTTAAATGGTCGCATAATGCCTGTCTTTTGAAGCTTTCGTAAAAGACTATTCGGTACTCCAGTGCCGAGTTTTGTCGCTAGTTAGGCTGCTATAGGATTCATATATGGAAGTCTAATGCCTAGAAATTCCACCTATGTAATGCTCTGTTTATTTCGCTGCTCAAAATCCTCACTGGAGACTATTCTGGCGTGTTCTTTAATCCATAACTTCAACTTGCAGATTCTCAGCTCAAGCGACTCTTACCAGATGTAGAATGTTGTGAGAATACCGATGCAGGCCAGTGTTCTATAACGGATATTCTAGCCGTAGCTACAGTTTTAGCATTCGTTAAAATTAATATTTTGCGCAAACGCCGGGAAACTCAAAAGTCCGTAACAGCTCGAATGAGGAAAGTTTCGACCATATAGATAGAAGCTTCCGCAGGTAAATGATAACGAGCATACTCAGAAGTGAAAGAACAATAATAGGCATAACCAACATCAGCGGTAATTTTGGAGCCATCACTGTAAGTTTGAAAAGCGTACATAGCAGTTGGGCACATTAGCTGATGGGACCATTAGCAAATTGGGCACACATAATTATCTAGACTTAGTCCAACCTTCCGCAACCTTGCGAATGCGGGCAACAGACGTTACCGCCTGAGTCATCCCGCTCGGTGCTTCATAAGATGGAATTCGTAGATGTTTCGAAAACAGCGAAATATTGGTTTTCAGAAATAAGTGGAATAGAAGCTCGTAAGTTATGGAATATGAAAACTCAAAAATTAAGAAACAAGAGCTTTAAGGCGACAGTTATGGAGGAAATATGGGAGGTAGTGTATGGAAATTTTCGTAAAGTGCAATTTGCAACAGTTTCGACAACAGTCTGTTCCTTTGCTCTTCCAAAAGCTCATTTATAGGTGTTCAAATTTCATCGAGGCAAGATCTTAGAGACTGAAAGTGAGCAGCATCCAGCTTAGTCAAAACCTACTGGGGGTTATTTCCAAAGTAGATGCAGCATATTTAATAAAACAGTTCGAATTCTGGCCCTAGGCATTGCATTGTAAGGACTTGGGGGTGTAAGTCCTCCATATGAGGAGGGTAAACAGGGAAAGAAGATGAAGTTATTACTGAGATTTTCTTTCATTCATTTTAATTTCTTAAAATGCACTTCAGATTTGTTTTATTTTTCTCATACATAGGGTGACTATGTGAACATTTACCACTGCATTTTCTCATGTTGGGAAAAAATCCACAGCTGAAAACACCAGTAAGTAGAAGTATAATAAACTGATTCTTTTGGATGGAGACGGCGGAGGTCGTATCTAAACTTGAGTGCAAATCTATGAATTTGTCATGACGATATGCATTTATTTTGAAACAGTATTACATACCACTACATTCAACCTAGGCGGGGTTAATGACCCGTCAGCTGTTCGACTAGCCAAGAGGCACTTGCCCAGTCAGTCAACTGGAACAAAGGGTTCAGTCAAGCTTGAGCAATGAAAGTGGAAGGATCGGATGTAAGCAGTGACGAATGTAAATAGTGAAGTTGATATATATATCAATGATATATATATATATATATCAGTGAAAACTAGTGTTATTTGTTTCTCCGTTCCCCCTGAATCCCGTGCTCTCCGACATAATCATCAAAAAGAAGATATCGAAGGGAACCGCTTCAATTTGGAGCTGGTCTCAGTTACGGAAAAGCATATTGCCTAAATTGTAAAATGTAGGATTGTGCCTTATTTCTGTCCCTATTATACTGAACAGATTCTTTAAATGGAAGGATATTACTAAATTTCTTCAAACAACTTTGCTTATCTTTCCAAAGCTTCTCTGATAATATGCGTTCTGATAATCTTGAAGTTTACAAATTTTGAATTTTTGTGTAGTTGAAAATAGCTGGAAAAGCTACATTATTACATGTCCCCGAGACTGTATCTTCTGCTGGTAGTTTTCTTTGTGAATGTTCGTTAATGTTTAAATACATAGCTAATAACTGAGTTCTGTAACGTTATTTCTTTTTCAGACGTACATGGCCTGTATCTTTCTGCAAACCGGTGCGGTAAGTTATTTTCAAATAAGTTGTGCATACTAAATGTTGATATCTAATTATCTTTATTCTTATAACTCTCGATCATTGTTCTCAGATGAGTGAAGAAGGAGAGGTAGACGAGGATCTCATCCTATCACTTATCCCTGAGAAGTTCCACGACACCGCCCATAAGGTAGCCGATGCCTGCAGACATATCAGTAAGTGTCACTCAAGATTTATGGCGCCATTCACAATGAAAACAAGAATAACGCAAACCTAAAAGCTTATTTCAAGTCAGCTTAATAAACGCGTTTACATAAACATGGTCATAACGCTAAAATTTAAACATACAAGTTTGCAAGCTCCAAGCTTTTACGTTCATGTGTGCTCAAGCATAAGGAACCAGCTAATCACAGAGATTCTATATTGTAATCATTCTGCTATATCACATGAGATTTTCCTTCTCCGTGTGTTGACTAACTTCCCTTCTGCTTAAGATCACGATTCTCTGGACTCTATAACAATCACAGAAACACAAATTGTGACGGTAGATGACGCTCTGTGGTGAGTATAGCGTCCATTAACCGAATTGTCCAGCTCTTGTTCACTTTGATATGTACATGCACATAACCTCTATTGTCGGTGATCAGTTCGCAGACCGCCATATTAGCTCACCTGTTTTACGGTCTCTTGCGATTGGCTGCGGTTTGTATTTCAGTTTGTCGTTTTGTGTTAGGTTCATGCTAAAGTTTCACATCTTTGTGTTAATGCTTAATTTTCATTAAGAAGACTCCTCATATATAAAATATATGATAAAAATGTATTAACATTTCTGTTTTTTAGGAAATGAAATGAAATTGTTTGCTATAGGTCGCGCGTTAGTTCTTGACGAATGGACATTTTATATCTTAGGTCAGATGCGAGTGAATACTCACTTTAGCCGGGAACACTGCCAGGTACAGTCTGCAGACCTGCAGTCAGATGTGTTCGTTGACACACGCGTTTCTGAGCTGAGGTAATAGAACACTAGAAAGCAAGTTGTCACACTTAGAGTTGTATAAGCCACACTATCAACCTCGATAACCGTTTGCACTTAATTTTCTTGCATTTCTTCTATTCGTGCAATATCTTCTTCCTCGTCTGAATTGGTACACACAACCGTGCCGCACAAAACTTTCGCAGTCAACTGTATACACAAACGCAACAGAGGGAAGCAGAGCTGTGCATTATCCTAACATAAACTGTTTTGTTGATATGTTATCGAGGGTAGGCCAGCTCACTGTATCTTCGCTGAAGGTCATTCGTCAAGATCAAATGCGCGACCTGTAATAAAGTAGGTATCCCATTGACAGGGTTCAGATTTTATCTGTAAGTTTAGATGTGCATTTGATGTTTTTACTCCTTTTTTTCCAGTAGTTGCTCGCTAAAGTTCAGGAAAGGATATATAAGTTTGTGGTATAACAAGGTGAAAATTATCCAGATATTCCTAAAGGAAATGTATAGCTATTTTAAGTTTATAGTTTATAGTGTGCCACCTGGCTTGATTTGTAATTTGGTTTATGCCATGAATCCCCTTTTTCTTCCAACTTCTCTCTCTCTCTCTCTCTCCTTCAGTTGCTAAAACACCTAATATTACAATATCCTTGTCCAAGGAGCTTATATTTTCCGGTCGGAATATTCCAAGTACTGAACGTTTAAACTTCTGTGGAAGATGGACGGCTGCAAATCTCCGTTCCGGTCGTGACGGTCCAGTGTACGTCAGCCTTTAGTCTGTGTAAACATTATCCCAGTGAGGATTAGAGGGCTGCCTGGTTGACCAGGACTTCTGTGTAACACATTCACATGTTCCTCTCTACTCGCTCTTCAACATATAATTCATACAATTTTCTATGTGATTGAAATACAAATGCAACGTATTAAATTCACATGGTTTTCTTAATTCAGTTAATTCAGTTTCCTTTTACGTTACATACTCACATGTATTTCTCTTCTCATTCTTCTACAAACAACTCATACACTTTTCTGTATTGTCTAAACAGAAATGCAAGCGTGCTACTTGCTTTTCTTTTACGTAACACATTTCTTTTTCTACTCTCACTCCTACATACGATTCATATAGTTTTCTATATTATTGAAATAGAAATGCAACATATTACATTCACACGGTTTTTTCTACTCGCTTTTCTTCCTGTAGTATTTGCGTTGTTGAATAGTTTCTTCGCGGTGTTTTTATTTAGTTAGTTTATTTTTTATTTCTAAGAGTTTTAATTAAGTATTTCTTTAATGTGTTAAGTAATACTTTTAAATATCTCCAAAAACACATGTGCAACCTAAGTTCGAAATTTTCCGGGATAAGACGTCAAACCACGGGCAACGCTGAGTATTTTAGCTAATCATATATATGTAGATACTCGTACCAGAACACCAAACCAAAACGTTTCAATGTTTGGTTATATTACTAAAAGCAAGAATAGGTGCTCTCTGTGGCAAAAATAACCTAATGCCACCGTTTTAGATTTGGAGTATCAGTGTGTTACCAGGAGAGAAAGTTGCACCAGACGAGCCCCGTGTAACTTTTATGCATGCATTTTCATACGGATTATCTTTTGTGATATTTGAATATACAGGCTATTATTTATTTCTCTGCTGTTCACGCAACATAGAAAATAATATCTACCGAAAGCTTGAGTATGCATAGCGGTCTGAACTGCGAACACTTTTAAATGTATATAAAAACTAATAAAATGAGCAGAGACTTTGGGTACCTAGAGTGGAGAAGGCTTTGCAATCGATCAAAAACTTCCATGTCGATGTATGTGAGTGCACGTCCACTGAGGTCAGTCAGTATTTCTGTAAACGTAACAAAAAGTAAATGCATAGCAAAATAAAAAATAAAATGGTGATAAGCGTAGTGAAAATAAGGCACAGTTTAAGATGACAAAGGAAGATTTTCAGCATTTTGATTAAAACATAAATAATAGAAATAAAATGTACTATATCTTAACACGTCTACATCTTGGAACAGGTTGTATAGTCTCTACTGTTAATGTATATTGCATGACTAAGCTAAAACGTATAGCTTTTGAAAATAAATGTTGTTGTGACTTCTAACATTAGCGATTTTTAAATATTCGTTGTGTTTGTGATTTCCCAAGTTTAAACTTTACTTTGGAACATCACGTAATGCAAAACGCATTAACATGTGCTCATTGGCAACAAATAGTAACTTGTGATATAAAGAGCAATTACAGTGGTGGTTTCTGTTTACACTGTGCACATAACCTAGTCCAAATTATGGCGCGCATACACAACATTTAATGGCGGATGATAGTTGACCACTATTGTTATGTTTCCTGTTGTGCAAATACATTTTGTGGGCGCAAATGATATTGATATCACCGACTTTACAGTGTGATTTAACAGTGTGTTTAATCATATGACACCGTAAGGCGTGGCAAGCCTGTGGTTGGATGTTGTGTTGACCAGCTCCTCCTGCCACTCGCCATTAAATTTTGTGTTAATCATAATTAATATGAATCAAGCATTATCGTGATTAATGCAAAGTGTCAGGAAGATGTGCCTTTTAAAACAAGTAGTGATGTGTACGATAAGTAGCAAAAGTCGTGTGACAGTAACAAATTTGTTTTTTCTTTTTCTTTTTTGTTGATATAGAGTAAGTGGTGTGTATCCTGGTGGCTTAAGTAGCTGATTTACAGAGTTTTAATGGTTCTTTATTTTTCTTGGAAACGAAAATTCGAATGTTGTGTTTTAATACAGAAGTACAAATCTGGTTTAGGCGGTTGTGCAACTTAATGATGCTTATTTAGGCAGAAACAAGGAAACACTTGTTAAAATATTAACTAACTAACCCCCAGCGCAACAGCCCTTAGCGGGCCAAGGCTTAACGCCCGGCCGCTGTGTCCCCCACCTCTGCCCACTGCAGGCGTCATGAATGCGGTGCAGAACCGGAGGTGGGACGTGGTTAGCGCCCCGAACCCTCCCCCCGCTTATGGGGCGTTTACCTACTGTGTTAAAATGTTGGCTTTAATAATAATATGTTGATTGATACAATACTAAGTTAACTGTCTCTTTACAGGCGGAAGCAGTCCTCCAGAGGTCGCCATGGCGTTCAATAAGTGCTATTACAATACTGCTCCTAATGTAAGTACTAACAGAGCCTCTTACTCCAAATAGCCCTACCTTGTCGTTCCACATCTCTGTGAACATGATCCTCCAGTGTAACTAATGAGCTAATTTCCATCAGAAGCCTTTGAAAGCTAGTCATTTGTACCTTCTGACTTGTTGAAATGGCGGTGCATATTTCGGGTGTAAAACGATGTGGGTACGGTTCTGAGCTTGTGTGAAAGGTGGAGTTAAGGAAAAAGGTGGAGCCTTGGTTCAGGATGTCGGTCCATGTGGCTCAGTTGGTTAGGTTCTGGTCAACTGATCCGAAGAACACGGGGTCCAACTCGGCCCAGACCGATGATTTTGAAGTATGCTTAAAAGCGACAGCTCCATGTCAGTAGATTTACTGGCATGTAAAATAATTAATGCAGGACGTAACTACGGTAAACATGCGTCAATCAATTTTATTGAAATTGGCAGCATCGTTAACAAGCAAAATATTTAAATACTTATTTTTAGGTGCAGTCAAATGCATGGAAACGTGCTGATGGTGTTGGTTTCCTACAATATTTTTCTTTATTTAATGTTGACAGGAATTTCTTAATGTTTGTGTCCCACAAGAGCCCCGGGTTAGTAAATCTCTCTTACTGGCTTTGCCTAGAGTCTGACATACACGCATTAGTCTATGAATGAAAGTCAGGCCTAAATGAGCAGCAATAGGGGAAGAGTACAAAGCTAGGAAACCTTTCATCTGGGTGTTTAGGAGGCATGCTTTCCACGAACGGTCCACACAATCCCCTGGATGCGTTCTGTACAGTGTACAATGTCTGGCACTCGAACACTAACCTGCGAACAAAGGTGAATTCCAGACTCAGGAGCGAAAAAAACTGGGAGAGTAAGACAAGTATTAAGAAGAGCACTAGAACCAGTTAAAGGGCGAAGGCTGGGAGTAGCAGAGGCGGTTAAGTATTTCCTTACCAACATTAACCACTGCACATTATATCTGCACGATTCCATGCACTCTATTGCACGGATAGGTGATATGTTTACATTCCAGGAGGCAACAGCAACCTACTGCAGTATTATATGTCCAGCATATTTTTGGACAAGGCGTGGTTGCTATTCATGAAGCAAGAATTGTGTTCACGATAAAGGTTCGTCATCATCCTTCCAGGCCGCACATTAGAGAATGGGACACAGATACCACTCTAAGTAATCATATATTAAGAAACTTGGAGAGTCCTGGGTCAACAGTTTTGTTCCACTAAAAGAAAGCAGGTGGCGAGTGGTGGTGATTTATTGACTTGTTGTTTGGTCCTAGTGCCCACAAGCACTCGGCAGGAGGTACCTAAGTCAGAATAAAATCATCGCTACAATACAGGACACATGTGAAATAATGATTGTTGTCGTGGACAGAACTTCAGTAACATTGTGGTGAAGCATATATTGAGTATTTAAACTAAAATAATCAACTAATTTTCACTTTAAAACTGTACTTACTCGTATACCAGTAAATGTATATAAAACTTTACTAACATAGCAGTAAACAAAGAAGTTTGTCCAAGTTTAAACCTTTCTCACAACCATAATTTGCTTTGATGATTTTTAAGTTATGCTTATGATTAGCTATATGAGAACTGAAAGGATTAATGTTTATTTCGAAGAGATTCATTTGTCTCACAATGCATGAATCAATTTTCTTTAAAGTTGGGACTGGAAATAACAGACAAAACAATGAGTGTGTTAAAACGTCTCAGTAGACCTCCTAACATTTTTAAAGCTTCACTTATATTTTATTGTAATAGCGGAACCTGGCTTCCATACACCCATTACGTGTCGTCTATCTTGCGGCCTTTGTGAATACTGGTGGTAGAAGTGAAGAACCTGGAAATCAGTTGCTTGTCAACTCCCGTATCAAAACGTATACACGAATGTGTTAATTTATGGATGTAAATTTTGCCCGCGTTTTAATTCGGTTAGTATCCTCTTAAGGAAAAAAAGCCTCAGAAATGTTAGATATAAGCAGAAAGAGAAGCGGCGGTAGCCCACACATTTTGGAACGCAGGTCACAACATACGAGCCAGTTGTATTTATTAAAACAGCTTGGACAGCAACAAAATTAAAACGTGGGCGCAAATTTATGTGGTAAACTCCGACGTAGGTTTCTGAGTTTTGATAAGCAGTGGACAGCCAACTAATTTCTGGATTCATCACCTCTACCACTAGAGGTCACAAAGATCACAAGATAGATGTCAGTGGACACGAGCACGATTAGTCGAGCTGCAGCTGTTCCTGTGTGGAAGTCACGTGACACATGTGCTGTCATTAAAACAAAACGTGACTGATAACTGTGCTAATTTCTGTCGTGATATTAACAAACTGCGAGGTTTGTGATCGAAAGAAATTGATCTCCCTTCAGTAATTCCGCTCGAAATGACATAGAAGGCACATCTTCGGAGTCATGCCACGCTCAATATTTAGCTCGAATTGCATTATGATGGCATTCTTGGATATACCTGTTTATTCTCAAATAAGACTTCCATTTCTCAAAGTGCCCAAAAATTTGGAGGATCTCGTACAAACGGATACTTCGGAAATTGAAAATAAGAAATATATTATTGAACTATGAATCTAACACTTATGTCTTATTAAACACTATTATTGTTACTCCCTTGCTGCTATGTGCCCTTTCATTTGTATCATTTCAAGGTCACCACACAGCACTCTATTCTCTTTGTTCCACTTGCTCCGTAACTGCATCATCCACTGCAGCATGGTGTCCTTTCTCAGGGTCATAAAAAGATCTAGTTCCTTTTCTCGCGGCTATAAGTTTATTTTTCTGGTTTCTCCAATAAAGACTCATGTTTGGTTTCACCAACAATCTCGACCCCCTGCTTGTACACCATGTTTTTCAGTAAAGTCCAAAACATCTAGCTTAAAATTAATTTACAGTGAAACTTTTTCGTGAATTCATGTTACGCTTAACATAGACAGGCATAAGAGAAACTCTCTTTCATTAAATTTGTTGCTGTTGTAACTAAACATCTTCCTTCTCTAATAGTAAGAAGAAAGCAGGTAGAAGGGTTGAAGCTACCAATGAGTGAAGGTAAATATCCAACTGCCCGCTCCTTTCCTCGTAAACAAATGAGAGATAAATCTTATCTTTGGACAAGTATATGTATGCACAGAGGTATTTCTAGACATGGCGAATGGAGAGTGTTAGGTTAGTATTTCTCCGACCTTCGCGCAGTCAACATCGCGGGAATGCGTGTTTAAGCACAGTGCTCGCTTGCGTTATCAACAGCCTCTTGTTTATGAAACATTGCCCCCACCATCAATTCGCATGACATCACTCGCGCAGATCCTAGCAAGATCATTCGCCACGTCTAAAAATACCTCTGTATAGTAAAATAGAAATTCTGAGGAACGTTTTTTAGGAATTACAGTCTCTCGAATTAACGTGACTAACAATTACAAACATTTATTTTTTTTTCTAAAATTCCCTGGCAAAACTTGACGGGTCTTACAATCAAGGGGGTTTTATTTCCGAGTAAATACGCTACATTAAATTATTTAATGATTGCTTTTATAGAAAATAAATTTCGGTTTTGAGCCTTAATGGTCAAAGATATTTTAAAACAGGGTCTTACAGACTGCTTATTTTTGTTGCAGATGTATGTACTGATATAGGAGGAGCCGTAATTTAGCGTAAGTACAAGTTTGTATTTCACTAAACAATGATGTATCTCAGATCTTAGAGGGCTGTTTCATTATTTACACCATCTTTACAGATTCCTGTGTAGCAGATAACGAGTGTTGTGGTGCATCAAGAGAGCAAACGATATCCCTGTGCAGAGTACATTTCATCGTAATTTGTAACATATTATACAGTTCTATCATCAAAATATATCTCAAACTCTATTATACTTCGCTGTGTTTCATTCTATATTTCAGTCAATTGTTTTCGCTGTTTTACTGTGCATTCCAGTTGAAGACTTATAATTTCACACGATTTCACTGCATTTATAACCTTTACTATTGCTTGGATCTGCAGTTACATTTTGAGGCATTAATTTAATCAGTGAAAAGTTTACAACTTATTAATACCCCAAAAACGCAACAAATTTAAGAAGTTTTGTTAATTAGAGTTTTTACATAAGCTTGTCGAGTTAGTTTATATTATTTTCAAGCTGGCAAGTTTAATAAGAAGGATACCGAACAGTATAAGTAAAATAGAAGGAGAAAATTAGAATATTTTGGTAATTTTATAACAAAAAGAAACAAAGTACCTTAATTGGACAAACGCTTAGGTCTTTTAAAACAATGGGACGCCTTTGTGTAGTGTATGTAAATACTAAGGACTCTCATTACTAAGCTTCTCTTTTAAATAGCTGTAATAGTGATTTCACTTTGGCCAGTCCAGTCAAGGTCACGCACTGTAATCAAGCCATATGTATTTCTCGTTCGACAGTTTATGCGCCAGTCCCACCTTTCCTCATGGCTTCACACCGATACTGCTGTTACTGCAAGAGTGGAGTGAGAGGATGTCTGCACAGTGGGAAAATGGCCTTGAGTGGACTGCTGAAAATGAAAACACTAGAGCAATTTTAAAACCAGTGCTATTTGCATTTTAGGTTGCAATTAATCCCTCATCTGTTTAGAAATTTCAGATAACAACATTACGAAACTAAAATGTGAAGGAGTGTTATGCATTTCAAATCCCACCAGTATCACCTATCTGAATAAAGTTTTCTACACGTTCTCCTCAATCTTAATAACTGGCAAATACCGGGGAGATATCCTGAACTTAGGCCTGGAATGTTTCCTTTCCAAATTTCTTTTCCCAATTATCATATCATTTCATTTCATGAATCACTTAGTACCACAGCTTCTGACACCAAATGTAGCAACAGCGATTGTTAAACACTGGCGGCGGTTAGACCGTTCATCTATTACCTAGGAGGCCCGACTTTGATCCCAGGTGTTCGTGGTGGACGAGGCGGCGTTTGGGCGGGTTTTCTTTGGGTGCTCCGGTTTCCTCCACCACTCATTATATCAATTGCTCCATCATCACCTTTTCATTCATCGATTTCGCCTGCAGTTCATATCCTCCCCTTCCTCACTGTCATACCTGATGCTTGGCTGACCATCCGCTTCCAGGTCTTCACTCTGTCCGATCCATAGGTCCTGTGCTCCCGACAGGCGTCTGACCCTAGGCACTGGCTTACAAGTCCTAGGGGGTGCAAGATGAGGGTAATCGGGTAAAGAAGAAGAAGAAGAAGTATTCGTCCTTTGTTGTGAGCCGCAGACGGTGTCACAATATTGTTTTGGTATGAGCGTTTTTCACATTTCCTCCCTTTTCGTTCCGTATTTGCACCATCTAGTAGAACACTTACATAGCGAATGTAAAGGAGCATTCCTCCAACATATTGGAAATATCTTTATGTATGACTTATTTTCCACATTGTTTTGGCTTTTATTTGAACACACAAATGACAAAGTACAACACATACAAGTCGCACAGTGTTTTGTTAAGCGATTCAACTTGAGTTGATACATCACATAGCTTAGGAGTCCGGGTAAGTCGCCTAAAATCTGTATCGCAAATAACTCTGAAACAAAAACAGGAATCGAAAAACGAGGGTCGGGGAGGGACTCATTAAAGTAGATAATATTGATCATTCAAAGGACGGGTTTAAACTTTAAAGTGTGTTCTTTTTGAAAACCCCTATTATTTTTGATGCTCTTGATAAAATGAAGCATGATATTACAAGAGAGTTTGTTGTATCACAATAGGTTAAGTACATCCTGAAGTGAAATTGATGTTTGAGATAAAACGAAACACACATCAGTTGCACAGCTAAAGACTAGGCATTATATTCAAGTTAGAACTTCTGGACTCTAACTAACTTATTCGGATTCTTAATGTTATTTACCACGTTATAAAGCCCATAATAGAATTTTTCACTTACAAATCAAATTTATGTTGAAAGCTATATTTAATTAACTGAAATACTCGGGTTGCCCGTAGTTTAATAGACAATATTTAGACTATAGTTGTACTTGCCCAATAGTCTTGTGCTTCTTTGGAGACATTTAAAAGATATTACTTGATAAGCTTAAACAAAGAGTTAATTAGTCTCTTAGGATACTAAAAGAACAAAAATAAACGTTTCAAAACATATGAGGCTGATTCCATACACATGACCTGCTCTTTTTCGTATTTTTTTTACTTCACCTCTTCAATTAAAATATGAATATCCTCACTGGAATATTCACCAAATTTGTCTGCCATTTCTGAATGGCCCACTAATTGTTTTTTCTGCGCATCGAACTTCAGATGTTCAGAATCGTAAAACAAGTTTAGATTGGTGGAACCGCAAGGAGGAGGTGATATAACCAAAGTGATAATACCAGGACCAAGAGGCGATAACCTGGCATGAGTGGAATAATTCCTAATATATTTGCTTTACTTGTTATATTAACGCACGAAAAATCACTAGGATGTTCAGTGCATGAAAACCTAGATAAAGCTATTGATCACAGATTTACTAAAACATTTCGACATTTTATAAGGGATATAACACAAGTGATCTTGCATTAATAATTTAATAGTGTCAATATTTAAAAAAAGGAAAAGAGAGCATTTAAATATTTAATATCAGTTTTATTATTGAGACTTCTACTTCCTTTCTTCAGCATTTTTCTGGTTATTTTAAACTACTTTGGTTATTTTGGTTTATTTTTTCACTCCAGATGCAACATAAGGAGTAAACGAGATTGAGAAAAAAAAAGGTAACTGTCTGTCAGTTTGAAAATAAATGTAGAGTAATTACACCATATAAAAGAACATTTTGAGCAATTCTCAAGTACAACTGTTAAAAATTTGAAAAGGTCTAGGAAAATTACCAAACTTCAGTTCTAAGAGCCTTTAATCAGTCTGGAAAACGTCATTTGTTAATTTGCTCGTCATTTGTTGCAAATAACTTTCTTGATGTTATATAAACACCTGATAGATTTCTACTTGTCACTAATTCTCTTGCAATTGTTTGAGTACTTACTTTAAAAATCTGATGTGTTGCACTCACATGGCTTTCTCTACTCCTGTATTAACTATCCTTACAAACCCTTATTCCTCTACCTTCTTCATGTTAGTCGGAAAACACTTGAAGAAGTTATCTTATTGCTTATTTCCTTATAGGTGCAAGGGAAATATCAGAATACAGTAGCTTTTGAGCAATAGTCAAGTCTTTTAAAGTTTTGAGATCCCGTTCTCTTTGCACACTTGACATATAAAAAATGAACAATGTTCCATTTCACGAAAGTTTTAAGTTTTCCAAAACTGACACAAATAAAAGGAATGTCTCCGAAATAGTTCACTCCACAAAAAATATGTTTGGACATAAATGTTGTGTTTTAGAGAGATCTACATTTTTGTACAGTAAGATTTTGTCTATCTCTTACAATTTGCGGGTTATTCAAAAGTGATCCAGAGTAAACAGGACGGCATAGGCTATAACCAAAAAATTCAAACTATACATTTCATTTGTCATACAAATATCTCAAACATAGGACACTTTAATCAAAATCGTTAGAGCCATTTTCAAGAAAATCAAAATTTTCCATCTAAAAGGTAGTTTAAAGTGGGGCTATTTTTTTTCAAAATCTACGTGTCGCATCCCTAAAAGACATTAAACTTAAATACCATCTTTGGTTTTTAACCAACTTTTCGTTTTTAAGTTATGCTGTCCATAGTATGACAGACTGACAGACAGACACACAGATACGCACCTTTTTTCTAAAAATGCTTTTTTTTTTTTTTTTTTTTTTTTTTTTTTTTTTTTGATTAAGGAAGCCTCAAAGTACACATTTCGGTGAAATCTTGACATCGAATTATTGGGTCGAATACAATACTTCCTCTACGCAGTAGAGAAAGTAAAAAATATAACCCATAAGCACTTTGTGTGTATGACCTGGAGACTGAGGTATTAGCAAATGACATTTCGAGGTATGTTTCGTGAAATCTAGGTAACTTCGTGCACTTATGTTTGCATTCGGTCCTGGACCTGGTCTGTGTGATGAGATTTCCACTGATTCCTAGCAGTGAGTATATAAGAGCCTGCATGATGTATGCTGCTAACATCAATATTCCAAGGGGAAGAGAGCGGAGGGGGTGCGTTTGACGCCAGTGTATTACGTGATCAACAGGACTTCATCCCTAGAGAATCTCCTCTTAAGGAGAACGCTTCAGCATTTTGTAGAATACAGTGCGATTCCAAAATGAGGAAAATATAATGGGTGTTGGACAAGCAATAAACAAATATTTTATAATTTGAACTGGCTATGAAACAATTTGAATCACAGAAACAATACACTGTGTAACTTTAATGGACTACATACTTAGGATAGGATAGAGAAGATTCGGAAGGGGGACTTAGCACCTCAGCCAATGAAGCCTTTTGTAGTTATGCTCCTGACAGGATGCCTCCGGGAGGGAAGGATAAGATGTGGAGATACGAAGGGAGGCCGGACATGAAGATAGATGACAGCAGAGGGCGGGGCCCCTAATGACTTCAGATTTGAACTCCCCGGTAACGGCTCATATACTGGCTCGCAGGCCCCCCGAGGAGACCTCTCTCGTTCCGAAGTACAAGGATTTTCAGGGGGCAAGCACCTGCCATGCACGCGAAACTCCCGCCAACACTTACAACCCTGAAACAACCAAGCACAGAAAAGGTGTAGCGCAATGAGAAGTGGGGGGACAGGAAATTCGGGGGATGTAGTTATCCTTCCCAGCATTCACCTAGTGACCAGGGGAAGTGCCCCCCCCCAAAAAAAAAAAAAAAAAAAAGAAAACACCATGGATTAGGAAGTTCGGCCACAGCAATCGAACCCACGACCTTCCGAATTTGAGCCTCACATATTACGTGGAGCTATCTTATCTCGCTCAGTCTAATGTCCTATGTGCAACAACTTTCAACAGTTTGACAACCGATGACCTTTACTCAGGTTTACTGAAACCAAGAATCTACAACATGGTAATAATGAATACTCCATTTTAGAGGAAAAGTAGAATTAACTCTGCTGCGCCCTCTGCTGGAAATTCATTTAACCTACTTACACTACGCCTTGCCGTTCGCTTTATTGTGAAGTGGAGAAAAGTACTTCTTACGCACTAACTCCAGCCCTGCTGGTAGTGTGAAACACTCAGAAGGTGACCATACCCACTAAAAATCCCCTCCACTTGTCAGTGTGTTGTTGTTATTGATTGACACGCAGTTGTTTGGGGTTCCGCTTAGCATCCCAGTTACTCTGTGAAAGCTACTAAGTTGGCATGCCTTGCACGCGAGCGCGTCAAGTGTTACTTACCATGGATTGCACATCACAAACGCTCTAAGTAATTCCGGGTGGTTAATCGCCTAAAGGTTCTTGCAGCTGTTGCACAATCGTCCAAGTGTAAATTGAGTTATATCATGTGTCTCCTTTAGTAGCTACTTAGTGAAGAGAGTATTCATTGCTTGCGGAAGACACAAGATGTGGCTTGATTTACTAGTATGATGACAAAATAGATGCTGAAATGTTCGTCACCTCTGACGACGTCTCCAACCTCGTTTTCGGATGAATCTGCTGCCCGCTGCTCCAAGGTATAACTGTGAAAACCTCATTTCTCTGAATGGGCGGCGTGAGCATGGACAACACCAGTTAAGTTGGCTGATTAATTTAATGGAAGATGAGCTGCTTAAAGCGAATTGCCGACGAAATTGAAGAATTTGAATATTGAATATTGAATTATATCTGCTAACTTGCGAGGCATTCAGACCTTAGGGTTCAAAAATAAATATTTTGGCAATAATAATGCGAAGTTATAGAGGTATCTTTTTAGACTGGCGAATGGTTGGAAGTTGCACAGTGGTTTATGTTGGAGTTCACCTTCGTATTTTAAGACCATAGCTATTTCAGATTAGTATCTCTCCGATTTCCGCGTAGTGAACATCGCAGGGCAATGGGTAATTAACTACAGTGCTCGCTCGCACTATCAGCAGTCTCAAATAGGAAACAGAAACGTTACCCCCACCATCAATTTGAATGGCGTCACTCGTATATAACTTAGCAAGGTCGCCACGTCTAAGAATATGCCAGTACCTTGCCGTGAATAGCAGAAATGCTAAGCTGAAAATTCCTTACCAGTGAGCGCTAAATCTATACAGGCTGATTAAAATTGCTTTTACAAAGTTTAGAGACGGATTCCTTATACTGAAAGAAAAAAAAAAGAGGGTTTATATGAACATGTGCCTCAAAGGCTTTCAATTTCAATTTATTAAAGTTCAAAATGTTATTAATGAAGGAATTTTAAAGTGATACATGAATTTATGTTTCACGTTGTCAACTTGTTAGAAAGTGCTGAACACATGGGCTTACATCAGTTGCCCGAAATGTCCAACTCTAGCATTTTGGCATGCCTGCACCAGTCAATCATGCACTTTCTTACCCTGTCATGCACTCCCTGATGGTGACAAATGTTGCTCAGATGAAGTTTGACTACAAAATGATACTAAGTAATTGGATTCCATCCTGTCTATTGGAATAAATTAGTGAACATGTGATTGGCAATCATGCAACTTTGGTGTTGGATGGAACGGAAGGTCAGGAATGTGGATAGTAAACACTACCTGCTCAGGTCTTCTAATGACTGCACACCACCCCTCCTCTCGTTACTTGAAGTAGCTGATAAACAAAGAGACACGTGGAAAAACCAATTTTCGAGGCCTGGTCTACTTTTGACTTTCACTCGTCGTAGATTTGACCGCCTGCGTGGGGTAGCGGAAGCCTATTAGTAAACAAACTATTCACCTGCTCAGTCCTACTCTGTTGCAGGACTGTTAATATAATGTACTCAATAGTATTCAATTATCTCCTTTACCTTTCACAACAGATGAATTTGTTATTCGACTTTTTATTCGTCATGTTTGAATCTAAAGCGCGTTCCACCCTTAGAAGACAGTACACGTTAAATGGAGCGCAGTGTTGCAACATGTACTAGTTGAGAATCTTTCTCCGCGAGCGACTCCGAGATGGCCGAGTCCTGTACTTAGTCCTTCAATATTGCTGCTTGACGAGACGGGCACTTTTAACTTTGGTATCCCTGCACCCCTTTGTCACTGTATGACCTAAATTTACAAATGACTCGTCTGTATAAACAATTGATTTCCCCTGGTCCCTAAACCTTTTTACGTCTTTTGGATATTTATGTCGCCATCTGATGGTATCGTCTCTTTCTATTAATATGCACTTGTTGCCCCTTCTTTCATATTCGAACCCCAAATCATGTAAGAACCGACTAAGAGTGGCCCTTGAGAATTTTTGGTAGGGTCTCATCACTGTTGAATCGTGACAAAATTATATTCAGCATGGGTGGAATATTTGCAAACTGTAAAGAATGAACAATTCGCCGCACTCCACCTTGCACTATTCAGTCATATTGCGTTAACCTAGCGTTTTGTATAGTCCCGCCCTTTTTGCTTTCTTTTTCGAGGTTCTTTCATTAGTTACTTTTTAATCATACACACTACTGCTTCTGAACACCCGATAGCCTTAGCTGTTTCTTTTACTGCCTTACACGCATTTTGCTTCAAAAATAATCTAACACATTCATAATTATTTGGCGTTCCTTAATTCTTAATTTTCCAATATATCGTCTCTTCCTAGCTTCCCCCTCCATAACTACAAATATTTACAAACATATTAAACAAATAACGCAATAACAGCTCGCAGTTACACACACGGTTTCTTTCGAACTAATGTTAGTGCTGCTCCTTATACTATCTTCTGTTCAGGCCTGGCGCGAGAATACGCTGAATAGATAAATATCTTTTGTTTGCCTTACTGGATAAAAGAAAGAGGTTACTCCCTTTTGGTTTATTTTAAAAACTTTCTCCAACCTTCCTCAACATTTGTTCTCACTGGTTCCCTGATGTAAACTCAATAACAAAAAAGTTTCACACTGCGTAACTTTTGCAGTGCACAGATATAAAATTTTCCGAAAACATTTAATTTAAAAAATTATAACACTTAACTGGGTAAACATAGAGAATTCAAAGTAGGCAGGTAGTAGCACTATAGTTTACTCTACCTAAGAAAAAAATATAGATACATTCTAGCAGTTAGTTTGTTAGTTAGTGCGTGATGAGTATAGAAACAGCAAATATCGGACTTCTATTGAGAAAACGTTTTCTGAAGAAATTTGGGCCTATACAAATGTATAATGACTCTGAAAAGGATATAACCTGATAGAGAAAAACATTCTGCATAGGATAATGTGTTCAAATCTGAAATTTATAACAAATGAATATTTATACCATGCTATTAGGAATCTGACAACAGCGCGAGGTTAGAAAAGGACGCGGCTAATGGCAACTTGTATGCGCTAGATAGAGACAGATATATCCCATTTAATTCCATACTGTCTTCTAAGAGTGGAACGCTATATACCATCACGCAAAATCTACGCTTTTATACGCCTAACATCCTGTGTAAATAAACGATAGTGTGTAGAGAAATTCATGTAAATATTACACGCATATTTTACAGAAATATGCATATTTTACCTCAACCTTTGAATGGAAATTTTCGACTTAGGAAACTCGTAATAGAGTAGTTTTTTTATTTATATAACTCAAGAAGCATTGGCAAATTGGTTATCATAGATCTATACAAATACTATAAAGAGGAAATGTGTATGTGATTGTGTGTACTCACGCATTTTTACGTTAAAAACGCTAAAAACCACTCTGATTTTATCACAATTATAAAGCCCTATTCTGCCAAGCTGTCTAAGGCTGTATAATATTTACAATAATTTTAAAACCGTGGAGGGAGAATAGACAGGATTTCTTCATTAATTGATGGAATATTAAACAATAGGTTTTATTAAAGGAAATAAATGGCCAGACTTAAAATATTGCTGTTAGCTAATGCTGGATTTCTGACAATCCTCATCTTGCTCTCCAATATTTTTCACTGATGCATGGGGCAAGACTTAAAATATAGAATTGGGTTATTGAAGGAATACATGTTCGTAGTGCCATAGTTCCCTCCGATTTCATTGAGCTTTGTTTTCGAGGAGTATTTTTGGTATGATTTTGACAAAATTTGGTACATTAGGTGTTAGAATCTGGAACATATAAGTACTAAAATACTCTAAAGCTTACAAAGAACTTTCGCCACCCTTGTTTCCAATCCCTAGTTTCGAGGAAGGCCTTTGTTGAATTGATGGATCAGTTAGGAGGATATTTTATGTTTCATTGTTATTTTTGTAGTTTTTATTTGATGTGATGAAAATTTAATTGTTTTTTGTTAAGCCAAAGTTTTGAAAAGAAGTATTAATACGTATAAATCAACATTCTTTGTCATATCTATACCAAACATTGTATACTTCTGCCACAGAACCCAACGAGTTTATGAGCTACTTTACATCGCATAAAAAGAACCCCTGACATCTTATGTATAAATATGCACCGCTTGAACAATAGTGTCAAATATTGCACAATTATACCAGACATTTTTAGCAAACATGATAGATTATCTTTTAACTTCCCTAAATTACGCAATACTTATGTTCAATTGCATAGCAATCGGAAACTATTAAAACCTACACTCACTTTATTTTCAACTCTTAATAGACAAAACTAGCCTCAACCAGAATACGAATTTCTATACTTGGAGTATAATAAATAGGACTTAGCGATACACATAGCACAACTTCAGAAAATAGTTCTACTCATATTTTCAACTCTTTGTATAAAATTTGGGCTTATACACGGTGTTAGGTGCATAAATGCAGATATTTTGATAACTTATGCCTTAATATGCATCCACTTCGGGGAATTAGTTGTTTTTTTTTCTTGGTCTAACAGTATTCTCACAAACCAATCACATAGTTTAATACCTGATTTTTTGACACGGTCGTAACTGCGTGACGAAATGAACAACGTCTATGGGATAGACTATCCGTTTTGCCTCACACCCCAATGTATATCGATGTAGTATTGTTGATTGTCCCTTCTTCAATTACCTGTACAAACATGTGCACTTATATGTCCAATCTGTACATAAGCTGGAGAAATGCGCTGTAGGTACGAGTGCACGCCTTTCAAAAATACCCCTAACTTTAATTTCTTATTTACAGAATGTTTCCATGCAATTGTGGGTAAGACAGCTAGTGGCCGAGCGAGGTAATGTAGCGGTAACGTGGTTTTCCAGGTCAGTAGGTCAATGCTGGGTTGGTTCCTCTTCTACTATGACTTTCCTTTCCCTCATTTCCTGCACTCATCATTTCCTTTATTGCCACCTGTTTCAGGGTTATAGGACCAGGAGAGGCGGTGTTTGGCGTGTTGCGAGTGGGCGGTCGCTGTGCGTTCTGTAAAGGTTTCTTCCCTGGCGTCGGTTGGGGTTATCCAGACAGGACAAGCCTCCGTTGGCCCTACCAGGGGATACTTCTGGGGGTTGGAAGTTGTGGTGGGCTTGAGAGACGTCGGATGCGCACGAACTGTCAACGTTAGGGACACCGTCCATGATTGCGCCCGTTATCTTCGGATCGGTAGCCCTTTGAGACCCACCCTTGTCCCTCCGGTCCCTTCCAGGAGTAACAGTAGCAACACAAAGGTCCACATAGCCTACATGCGGTGGTCGCTTGAGCCGCTCCTCCTTTGATTAGAAATTGCCTTATTTTAATCGGTGTTTCAACGGATTAGATTAAAGAGATAACACTGACCTTTTTTTTTTACAAATAATGCAAACTAATGTGACACAGGCCATGGTGCACAACAAAAGACACACGTGCATCAAAGACGCTCAATGTCAGACAGCCTCACGCTACTGTTTGCGAACACGTTACAACACTTTAAAGGGGGTTTCTATGTTATTCGAGAAGTGTTCAGCGGTGGTGTATTTGAAGAAGTTTGAGAAAGGTCCGTGTCACGTTACCGTCGCTATACAAGGAGGCGAGGCAACAAGAGTGGGGGTCAGTCAGTTTTTAGTTTTAGTGTGCATGTATGTGTGCGTGTGTGTGTCAGCTGTGTGTGTACAGTCGCGTCGAAAGGAAGCCAGCAAAACAGTTAATGAGTGTTGAATGATTGTACGGTCAAAGTCAGCTTTTTAAGAGACAGAGAAAGTGGCGAAAGGAGTGAGTGAAGTTTACAAGAAGAAAACAGTTGTGAGTTGTAGTATCACGAAAGGTTATAGACTGTGTTAATGCAAGTAGAAGATAGCTGTATTGTTGTGCATTCAGTTTTAGAAGAAATAAAGCAATTGGACTGGATAATTGTCATTGTCAAAATAATATATAGGTTCCAAAACAATAATAATGTTTTATCCCTGTCGGTTATGTCAAACACGAAGGTTATAGACACGAAAGGTTATGGACTATGTTAATGCAAGTAGAAGATAGCTATGTTGTTCTGCATTCAGTTTTAGAAGAAAATAAAGCAATTTTTCTGGATAATTGTCATTGTCAAAATAATATATAGGTTCCAAAACAATAATAATGTTTTATCCCTGTCGGTTATGCCAAACACGAAGGTTATAGACACGAAAGGTTATGGACTATGTTAATGCAAGTAGAAGATAGCTATGTTGTTCTGCATTCAGTTTTAGAAGAAAATAAAGCAATTTTTCTGGATAATTGTCATTGTCAAAATAATATATAGGTTCCAAAACAATAGTAATGTTTTATCTCTGTCGGTTATATCAAACTTAGCACATTCGTGACGCGGAGAACGAAGGCATTGTCGCCACTTCTGCAGAATGACAGACAATTGCTAAGCGTCCCTGTTAAACAGAGCTTGCGTCATAACGAGCAGCAGGTGATGATTACAAAACAATATCGCCCGGCGAGGCCGCAACCCAATCAGCATGGCTGTATTGCTGGCTGTGAGGGACACCTGGCGAACATGTTAATTCCCTTTTGATGGACGGAAATACGCGCAGTCTATCAAGCCTTGTTGGAATTATTTTTCTCTTATTCTTTGCTCCTTTAGCATCACTCACAGCTCCTCAAATGGACTCAACCTAAAAACAAGCCACTAGAGAATACAGAGGATATAACGCCTGTTGTACCAGGTAATCAATGGAACACAAATTCGTCGCAAAACAGTATTTATAGCTCACAATAAATCTTGCAATTCAGTAACCTTTTGATAAGATAATAATAACTATATATTCTCAAATTCCAATTCATTATCCTAAACTATCAGATCCTGCAGATTCCGCTTCGTTTTTGCATTAGTTCTTCCCTTCCCCTCTTTTTCATGTCTGTTCACGCAATATTTACAAAATCAGAAATAAAACTTATTTTCTTCTGAAGAATTAGAAATGAAACCACCTACTATAATCAGCATTAGTAAATGAGTATTTCAGAAGGTAAAATTATTACTTTCTCTTCTACGTATAGTAAGCAGAGGAAGTATTGTATCCCACCCAAAAATTCGATGTTGAGATTTCACCGAAAATATTTGTTTTGAGATTCCCAGAAGAAGAAAATCATTTTTAGAAAAAGGCCCATGTGTGTATGTGTGTGTTTGTGCGTATGTGTCTGTCAGTCTGGACAGCGTAACTCAAAAACGAAAGGACGGTTAAAAACCAAATATGGTATTTATGTTTAATGTCTTTCAAGAATGCGGCACGAGGATTCTGAAGAGAATTCCTCCGCCCTGAACTACGCTTTAAATGGAAAATGTTTCCAAAATTGTGATTTTCTCGAAAATGGCTAACGATTTTAATTAAAATGCCGTATGTTTAAGATATGTTTATGGCAAATGAAATGTATATTTTGAATTTTCTGACTATAGCCTATGTTGTCCTGTTTACTCTTGATGACCTTTTAATAATTCGTAAGCCATAACAGATAGACCAAATCTTAGCAAAAGAAAAAAAGAAAAGTATATCTTGTTAAAATACAATTTATTTCCGAATGATTTTTTGTGGACTGAACAATTTCAGAGATATTCCTTGTTATTTTTGTGAGTTTTGGAATGCTTAAACGTTCGTCAAATGGAAAATCATTATTTTCTATTTTCTATCTTAGCCGTACAAAGAGAACGGAATCTCCAAGTTTTAAAAGATTTGACTCTCTCAAAGCCTACTGTACTCCCATATTTCCCTTTCACCTACAAAGAAACAAGCAATAATATAATTTCTGCAAATGTTTATCTCAACTAATACGAAGAAGATATAAGAATAAGAGTTTGTAAGAATGATTAGTACAAGGGTAGACAGTCATATGAGTGCAACATGTATTTTTTATTTTTTTTAACATTTAACATGTACGCTGTTAGTAGTATAAGTGCAGATATTTCCATACTTGGTACCTTAATACGTATCCACTTCAATGTGTTAGTTGTTTTTTTCTTTTCGTCTAAGACGTTTTCCACAAATCATTCACATTACTATCTGATATTTTTTGCCCGGTTGTAACTGCGCCGCGAAATGAAAAAGTCTTGCTTCACACCTCAATGCGCGATCTACTGGCGACATTAGCTTTGCAGGAAGCACTGTAACTCGGTTCTGGTACACCATTCGTTATTACTGCACCGACCAATTCTGCGTCACGTCCATTTAGAGGCACTAACCAATCTGAAAACATACTACTCTTAGTAAGTAGAACTATAAGTTCGAAAATGAAACAAGTATTGATGTAATATTATCTATTGTACTGTCCTCCATTAGACATCGAAATATCTGCACTTATACTCCTGACACCCTGTATATTAATGCCACATGTTTAACATTATTATAAAGCTCATATACTTATAAAGATTTTTTCATATTAAATTGATACACATTCAACTATATTTATCAACTTAAAAATATAAGTGAATCAGTGGTGGTACACGCGCACACCCACATAAAATACAAATGCGTGTACAGGTCGCAGATGACAAGAATGCTGGTATTAGGATTGTGCTATAAAGTTGTCTACTTTTACACAAACACATAACAATCAGAGTTCAGTTACACAGCAACAAATAAATGGTGAATGGGAGCAGTTAAATTCGTCTCAATTCCGATTGGATTTCCGCTATGGCTGGTAACAGTTTATTTATTACGAAGTAGTAAACAATCTCTCCACGTGAGCTCATAATCCACCCAGATTCTTCACCCCGAAATAGCGTTCTTCTCATCTATGAACTATGCATAAAAACATTTACAAGCTTTCTTTCGAAAGCCGCGTATGTTTATCAACTTTTCAGAGCACTTTACTACGCAGTCTCTTAAGTGTTTTTCAGTTTATGTGAACACTAAGCAAAACCGACGCTTCCACTGCTTGTAGAGATACAGTAGGTATATAAAGGTTTTAAAGGAATACGCAGCAAACAACTTTAGGCAGTCTTACAGGAAATGTGAGCCTAGCCTATGATCTAACATGTCTAGTATTCCGTATTTCTGTACTTAAGTTATTTTCCTGAGTGGGCAAACGTTCGAATAGTGTTCATTTCAATAATTCTTGGCTTCTTTAAACACTAATTTCGTTAGATTCATTCATTCAGGCTGAAGGACGTTGAAAACTATAACATAATCATAATAGGGTTATATGGTACATTGCAGCAATTTAAATATTTGTATAGTATCTTAATTTAAAACTTGCTATAATATTTTATGCAAGAATTGGAACTGGAAAGTTTGATGTGTTGCACTCACATGACTTTCTCTACTCCTGTACTAACTATCCTTACAAATTCTTATTCTTCTATCTTATTCATGTTTGTCGAGATAAACATTTGCAGAATGTTGCTGATTTTCTTATAGCTTCAAGGGGAATATGGGAAAACAGTAGGTTTCGAACGATAGTCAAATCTTTTAAAACTTTGAAAGTCCGTTCTCTTTGCACGGCCAAGAAACAAAACAACGAATAACAATCTTCCATTTGAGAAAAGTTTAAGTGTTGCGAAACTCACACAAATAACAAAGAATACTTCCGAAACGATTCATTCCGCAGAAAATGCATTTGAACATAACTTGGGTGTTTTAACGTGATCTACATTTTCTATATAGTTTATAGATTTGGTTTATCTCTTACAATGTACCAGTTACACAAAAGTCATCAAGGGTAAGCAGGACTAAATAGACTATAGTCAGAAAATTCAAAATATACATTTAATTTATAATAAAAATATCTTAATCATGTGTTATTTTAACCAAAATGGTTAGAGCCATTTTTGAGAAAATAAACATTCTGGAACAATTTTCTATGTAAAGAGTAGTTTAGTGTGGAGGAATTTTCTTCAAACTCTTCGTGTTGCATCCTTAAAAGATATTAAACTTAAATACCAACTTTGGGTTTTAACCGTCTTTTCGTTTTTGAGTTACGCTGTTCACTGACAGACAAACACGAACCTTTTTTGGAACTGCCTTTTTTATTCAGGGGACCTCATAACACATATTTTCGGTGATATCTCGACTCAGAATACAATACTTCCCATACTTAGTACAAGTAGTAGAAACAGTAAAAAGAGGGGATTATTTTTGGCAGACGAGAAGTAATTAATGCATCAGGTCAGGGTCATTTATTAGATGAAGCTTAAATTAAGGTTGAAGAGTAACTGAATAGGCAAACACTGCGTATAAGCAGATAGATTGTGATCATTAGCCGGGCATCGCAGATCGGTTTGGCAATATGTAACTTAGGGCAGGATATACCAGGTGGCCCACTTCATCCGGCATCGGCGAAAGTAGATAACCCTTCGTGCAAAGCTCCACGGCACAAGTGGCGTGTTCTGCCTCCCAACGCGAATGTGAGGTGAGAGGCAGGTGAACTAGCGTGTGTAGTCCGTGATTACAGACAATAACAGTATGAACAACCGAAAAGGCCTCACTTTACTTACAGGATCTTTATCTTCTAGGGAATAAACTCACTCCTGTATATGCTGCCATTGTCTAAGATTTGAATTGCAGATTGTAAAGTGCAAGCATGAGGACACGTAATGTTTCATTGGCATTTCTTCGTTTCTTATTAATGTTATTGTTGTATTTTATTATTATTATTATTATTATTATTATTATTATTATTATTATTATTATTATTATTATTATTATTATTATTATTATTATTATTATTATTATTATTATTATTATTATTATTATTATTATTATTATTATTATTATTATTATTTATAATCGTTCGGGCCATCTACGAACCACGTTATGCAACACACTGCATTTATATTCACTTCTTTTCTCTTTCCTTTCCTCTTTCTAATATTCGTTCATCCTGTCACTGTGATTTTTTCTTCTTTCTTCTGTCCAAATTATACCTGTGTTCTTCTTTTTTAATCGGAAACCTTCGAAATATTTTATCAACTTGCTTAGCTTTGCTCGATCTTGTATTATTTCTTCTGTTAATTCCATTTCATTAAGTTCGTTGTTTCAACGTGCATAATTTATAGATTTCTTGAATATACTGGGCAGTAGTTTAAGGTACACTCCAATGTGAAAACTACAGTTGTGAGCTGTAGAGTTTTAATCCAGGTCCACCTAACATGGTGAACAGACGCTGAACACCAACCGCCCGTTACAGGGTCAGACGTTGGTGAAATTTGAATTTCTGTTTTTGGTCCCCAGGTGGTATTTTATTTCCCACCTACCTTACATATTGTCACCGCGCCCGCCGCATCTAATTGCCGACAACAGCAGTGTCACCCATCGCATTATTGTCGGCACTACCGCAAAGGAGCCGAAGGAAAGAGACAGAGAATGGCCGCATTGTTGGGGCGCTTGCCGAAAGAGAGAAAATGATAGAGACTTCGGGAATCTTCTGCTTTGTATGTCACCGCAATAACTGAACCTTCCAGAATAGTGCCTGGGAGATATAAATAGCGGTAAAGTGCGACAGTCAGTGGTCAGACGTATGTGAAGCGTTGAGGAGTCGTGCCGACGGAAAGGTCAGACGTATGTGAAGCGTTGAGGAGTCGTGCCGACGGAAAGGACAGACGTATGCGAAGCGTTGAGCAGTCGTGCCGACGGAAAGAAGAGACGTATGCGAAGCGTTGAGGAGTCGTGCCGACGGAGAAGGGACAGTTTTGTGACGAATTTGGAGCCGTGCTGTGAGTGAATCGGAAAAGACTTTCTTGCTGTTACAACGAGTGTAAAAAGTTACTGTTTACGGAAATAAAAGTGTATCTTTATCCCGACTACATCTGTCTTCTTTACTTCACATCCACCAAAGTCACAATATCTGTAGAGCACTCCCGTATTCGCCAGCTGGTGACGCGTCCGATGGCCATTACTATGGCCATTATTATAATTATGTTAGTTATTATTTTATTAGTGTGTTTAGTAGCATTATTATTATTATTATTATTATTATTATTATTATTATTATTATTATTATTATTATTATTATTATTATTATTATTATTATTATTATTATTATTATTATTATTATTATTATTATTATTATTATTATTATTATTATTATTATTATTATTATTATTATTATTATTATTATTATTATTATTATTATTACTAGTAGTAGTAATAGTACTAGTATCCCTATTATTATTGTTACTTATTGTTATTCTTTGTAGTTATTACAATTATTATCTTCACTATTATTCGTACTAGTGTCATAATAATTACTTTTGTTTTAATATTATAATTTGCATTATCTAAATATTGATATTCTTGTTAGCGTTATGGTTTATTATTATGCTTTTATTTTCATCCTTATCATCATCACCATCAAACGCTGCTGTTATGGTGACTTCATTCATAGACTAGGTGTTCAAAATGATGCCTCCTTTGATTGATACAATGTTCCAGTCGTCTCCTTGTATCTATATGGACGTTTCTGAGAATTGCGGGTATTACAGGCGCACATGCTTCGATGATTCTTTGACGCCCTACATTGAAGGGATCTGTTTCAAATACAAGATCCTTCATTCGACCCCAAAAGACAAAAATCAAATGGTGTTAGATCAGGAGATCTTGGTGGCCACCTTGACTGATTCAGCGTCCAGGGTACAATGATTCAAATGGACCCTTACAAGTTCATAGCAGTGAGATGGTGTGCCATCTTGTTGGAACCAGTGTTGCACCGCCAGTGGTATCGGAATCTCATCAAGAATTAATCCTGAAGCTCACATTGCAGGAGTTCTAGATATTACGGTCCTCTAAGTCTGGGTGGGAGAAACACAGGTCCGATAACCTGACCCCTATAATACCATACCAAACATTTAAGCACCAGTGGGTTTGTAAATAAGCATTTTGAACCCAGTGAGGATTGTCAGTGCATGTTGTGTCTATTTACAGTGGCATCCTTGCTGGAGTAGCACTCATCGCTCTAAAGAACACTTTCAAGAAAGTCAGGGTTGTCGACAGTATTTGTCGATTCCTCGTGCAATAATTAACTCTTAAGGCAAAATCATTGCCTTAGAGTTGTTGGTTGAAATGGATTTTATACGGATGCCATGCACCTTCCTTCAAAATTCTTTTTAAAGATGATCTTGAAGCGCTTAGGTAATGAGATGCTCTTCTTTGACCTGTAAAGCACAAAATGACATGTCGAGCTCATACTTAGAAAAATGTTGAATTATTTACACAACAACAACAACAACAACAACAACAATAATAATAAAATAATAATAATAAACATAATAATACTACTAAACACACTAATAAAATAATAACTAACATAATTATAATAATGGCCATAGTAAGAGAAAAAATAATAATTAACAGTAATAAACTAAGAAGAGTAACATAATGAAGATAACAATAATAGCAATAATAACAATAACTAAAAATAATAATAAAATACAACAATAACATTCATAAAAACGAAGAAATGCTAATGAAACATTACGTGACCTCATGCTTGCACTTTAGAATCTGCAATCCACATGTTAGACAACAGCACTATGTACAGCAGTGAATTTAATGCCTGGAAAATAAAGATCCTACAAGTAAAGTGAGATCTTTTCGATTGTTTATACTGTTGTTGTCTGTTATCACGGACTACACTCGCTCGTTCAACTGCCTCTCACCTCACGCTTGCGTTGAGAGGCACAACACGTTACTGCCCTATCTTGCGCCATGGAGTTTTGCAGCTCTTTTAAGGCACGAAAAGTTATCTACTTACACCGATGCCCACATCTGGCATGTAAATATCGAACCAATAATTTTCTGTGAAATGAATGACAGTATTAATAGAGAAATAACTAAACGGGAGATGCATCATAATTGAAATAGTAAGGCGTGTTCGTTGTTTGGGCATTGAACAGTTAGCATTTAACTTTCAGAACTCAAACCATATCTTTCATTCAACCACGTGACCGCAGCTATGTAAAACCTATTAAGTGATATTAACTGAATGAAGGTAGCGTCCAAGATAGGTAATTTCGGTCAATCTAGCAATAGCTTGGCTTGGCATAACGTAATTTAATACTTTGTTTAACACTTCGGAAAGTAAATAAACATTGCAGCCCGTAAGTGTAATTATTCATGGTCACTATATTACTCAGGCTCATGTGACGAGTTGGTCCAAGGCAAACACCAATGTTATACAACATTCAACGACTACGCAGCTTCCCGCTGCAATGTAAGAGAGAGAAGATGTGGATTTGCACTAGGTTAGTGTGGTTCGACTCCAGAAGTATAATTGTCTTCTAATTTTTTTCGCCTACATCCTCCCAATTAAATGAACGGCTGTGGAATATGTCATATTAAATGAACTCGCAAATGAACAATTTCTTTATTTTCCTATGTCTATGCCATTCTCAATAAATGACACCACCTCGCATACTTATCTCTACTACTCTCTCAACTTTTCGTCCTTAGATTACTCTATCATAGATTAGTCATCATGTCCTATCCTTACCTAAAACATCAGAGAGAGATGAAAGATGAGATTATAAACAAGCTCTGATACTTGTCATTTCTACACCTTTTAGCATTCCTGGTTGTTCTAAAATACATGCATGTTTGTATCTCGTATGTTAGGTTATTTCCTGAATTTAAATTATTATCTATTGAAACAATATTGAAATACCAAGAAATAAGTATAGGTTGGGTAAGTAAGATTTGAAAATGTAGAGATTCTAAAATTGTTCAGTGAAGTTACAGAGAATAGGTCACTTGTTTTCTATAATTCAAAGAAAAGTAGTTGAGAAAGGGAGAGATATGTTGGCAACATTAATAGCGAAGAAAGAAGGGGCAGGAGCAGGAGTACGGAGGTAAACATATTGACGAAATGGATGCAAGATCAATAGAATGCACATTATGTGGGGAAATCAATATGTACAACATATAGTTTTGATTGCAAGGAAACTTAGTTTTGGAGAAAAGAATGTGTATGCGTGTATGATCCAAAGTGAATACGGGCCCTAATGACCTAGTTGTCGACGGGCCCTTAAACAAAATTCACTCACTCACCCACTCACTCCCACACTCACGCACTCACTCCCACACTCACCCACTCACTCCCACACCCACTCACTCCCACACTCACTCACTTCCACACCCACTCACTCCCACACTCACTCCCACACTCACTCACTCCCACACTCACTCACCCACTCACTCACTCCCACACCCACTCACTCCCACACCCACTCACTCCCACACCCACTCACTCCCACACCCACTCACTCCCACACTCACTCACTCCCACACTCACTCACCCACTACCTCCCACACTCACTCACCCACTCACTCCCACACTTTCACTAACTCACTCACACACACTCGCTCACCCACTCACTCACTCCCACACTCACTCACTAACTCACTCCCACACACTCACTCACTCACCCACTCGCTCACTCCCACACTCACTCACTAACTCACTCCCACACACACTCACTCACTCACTCACTCACTCACTCACTCACCCACTCACTCACTAACTCACTCCCACACACACTCACACACTCACTCACCTAGTCACTCCCACACTCACACTCACTCACTCACCCACTCACTCACTTCCACACTCACTTCCACACTCACTCCCACACTCACTCACTCCCATACTCACTCCCACACTCACCCACTCACTCCCACAACCACTCACGCCCACACCCACTCACTCACTAACTCACTCCCACACACACTCACTCACCCACTCACTCACTCCCACACTCACTCACTAACTCACTCCCAAACACACTCACTCACCCACTCACTCACTAACTCACTCCCACACACACTCACTCACTAACTCACTCCCACACACACACACTCACTCACCCACTCACTCACTCCCACACTCACTCACTAACTCACTCCCACACACTCACCCACTCACTCATTCCCACACTCACTCACTAACTCACTCCCACACACACTCACACACTCACTCACCTACTCACTCCCTCACTCACTTACTAACTCACAGCTTCAAATTCCATGAATCACTTCCGTGAATTACATCAGATTCCACCATTGCACATGGTATGAATCTTAAACGAACAAAAATTAAGTGTGTAACTACCAGAGACAGGATGTTATGCAAAATGCCTATTCTTTATCATCAGGTATCATAAAACGATTTTATTTTAGTTCAACTTGCAATCTTTGGAGCTATTTATTATAAAGCTGAATGTGCCTATTTTAACCTATTTTAACGCACAATGCCTATAAATGCCTATTTCAGCTTTTTTTCCAGCAGAAAAAACACATTTTATCGAAAAGTAGGATTATAATTTTTGACATACGGGAAATGAGCATCTCGTGGGTTCATGTTCATGTTCAAGTAATGTTGTACATTACTTACATTTGCTTTGCTCACTATTGTGTACTACCAGATACAATTAAATGCCTTGAAGAGGGAAATAAAACACTGGTAAATTCACTGCAACTTGTGGATAAAGTTACTCATAAAATTCAAGTTGTTCTAGGTGATGCAGGTCAACGTGTAAGAGAAAAATGGGAGCGGATTCTTCAAGAGATAAGTGACTTTCAACAACTAAAAGTATGTAGGAATGATTCTTGGCGGAGAAAACAGTGCTTCAAAAACCTTGCACTCTTTGAGTACGCTTCAATAACATCAGTAGAAATGGAAAGGTCATTTTTAGTGCTCAAAAATATACTATCTGATTGGAGGCATAACTTAAAAGTGAAACATTTGAAAAAAAATATCTCGCTTTATGTGCAATCAAATGAATATTTGTTAACGCTTGACAAAGGTTAATGTGTATCAAAAGTGGTGCATTAACAAAATTACTGACAGGTACTGTTCATACAGCGTTTTGGTTAGGTCCCACTATTATGTGTTAATATTGTGTGATTTATGTGTTGATCTACATGTATCAGATTACATAAATTTGATTAAATGCTGCATGATTTAAATGTTTTATTTGAATTGGTAACATGGGAAATCCAAACACTGCTCATTTTTCTTATCTATTGTCTGTTTTTGTATGTAGCTGTAAAGATTTTAGCACCTAGTTTCACGGTTTTTGTGCCTATTTTGCTTGCCTATTTTTGCATTTTAATTGCCTATTTGCCTGGCTATTTTGAACTTTATAAATGCCTAGCATCCGATCTCTAGTAATTACAAATGTGATTGACAGGGGCTACAGAGGAAAAGAATATCCTTGAAAGGAAAAGTATTTTCAACTGTGACTGACAAAGGTATAGATTTAGGAAGTACTAAAACTCTATGCACTGCCGTGAAGTCTATTAGTGACGATGGCCTTTCGTGTAGCAATCCTCTCTTAGACTATGTTCAAATTACAGACGCTATAGCTGAGAACCTCTTTTGTGTGTTCAAAAACTATCAAAGCATGGTCTGTGTATTGAAAACATTGTTGGTTACTGTGATGATAACGCCAATGTTATGATGGGCAAACACGATTCTTTTATGTCTCGTTTTCTAAAGGAAAATTATGAAATTGTTGTTTTTGGTTGTATTTCCCATTCTCTTAATTTGGTTGCTAGAGCTGCATCAGTATGTCTTCCTAAAAATGTTGAGATACTGCTACATCTAATTTTTTGTACTTTTCATTAAGTCCAAAACGACCAAGTATTCTAGATGAGTTAGTCGTATATGACAGCAAGTCAACAGTTAGGTTTTATGAGCAGAATTAGTTCGTTTTTAACGGATTTGGAAGGCCTGTAGGAGAATTTGCTCTACCAAAAACCTCACAACACTGATTGTATGTCATTTTACCATTAAACTATTACAGTTCTTACAAAACATTTGTTAAAAACTATACGACCATATTTCGATTTAGTGCCCGGTTAGAAGTTTAAAGTCGGTTCCCTATAGGGAAGTCAAGTTTTATTGCACATTGATACTGGTTATACATTGAAAATGAAAATTAAAAAAATAGGTTGACCCTTTTATAGCCTACGTTTAGCAACTCATTCCAATTTATAAATAATATATGCATAAAGAAGAAGCTGGTCACACTAATTTAGATATCTAATTACTCTGTGGTAATGTGTGTTTCAGAGCTGACTAAGCAACAAATTAGTACGTTACACGCAAATAACCGTAAACTCTGCTTTAAGGAATTCATTTGTTTGTTAGTTCCAATGCAGCACATCGCCTGGGATAGCACGAGCACATATATCATCAAAGTTCCAAGAGATGGCTCTTAGGTCTTCACCAAACGATATCTATTTGCCTACATATGGCGGCGTGCTTGCTTAGTTTTTGTGGATGAAGTTCAGTAATTTCAAAGTAATTATTCCCTACCACATTAATTCTGAACGTTGATCAGCATCTTGGCTAAACTTAGCATTTAAACAATTTATTGATTTTCTTACTTTACAGATGCTCCATATTTCGGAACGTTCTAAAAGCATTACGTGTGCGTAGGTGTGTATGTACGTGTGTGCATGTGTATGTGTATCCTGTATATATACAGGATGGAAGTGAAATGATCCGTCAGACTTTAAGAGCAAATTTCTCATGTTGTGAATAACAAGAAAGTCTAAAACCAAAATGTTGAAAAGTTTATATCTTTCTATAAAAAATATTTAATCAAAAAAATTTATCATCACCTGGCTGAATTATTATTGACTGAAGGTTCTTGATTTGTGGCTATATTCATAGAAAATTGAATAAACAATTTCTTTTTCCTGTGGCGTGTTTCAATAGATTCAACGGTTTTTGTGTAAATTAAACTTAAAAGAACCCACAATTTGTTGCCTTTTTGTTGCAATAAATTGTGGGTTTTTACAAAGGAAAAAGATGTTGTTTATTCAATTTTCTATGAATATGGTCATAAATCAAGAACCTTCAATGAAAAATTTTTCAGCCAGGTAATGATAGTACATTTTTTGATAACATTATTTTTTTCTCTAAAAAACTATAAACTTTTCAACATTTTGGTATTAGACTTTCCTGTTATTCACAACATAAGAAATTCGCTATTAAAGTCTGGTGGATCATTTCGTTATATACATATGTGTGTGTGTGTGTGTGTGTGTGTGTGTGTGTGTGTGTGTGTGTGTGTGTGTGTGTGTATCTGTGCACTAGTATGAGTATCTCTGTATGTACGTACATATACACACATATATACTCATACACATGCATGGAAAATTTCTTTGGGATTTTGATATAAAACCTCCACGTATATGCATCACAGAACATATACGTATATTGCGACAAGATCGGATGTGTGTCATTAGCACACGCAATAAACACGATTAAAACTCACTGCAATAGATGTAACTTGTATAAACGTACTGTAGGAGCACTATAATCTACCTGAATACGTTTCTGAATTAACACTGTTTTAAAATGTTATAACAGACTATCGTGAACAAGAATGTAAGGAAGGGTAGCGAATTAGTTTGCACTTCACCATATTCCCGCTAGGCCGGGTAACTGCCACCTGGTGCAGCCCTCCTATTCGTGCATTGTTACCATTGTGTGATTTCAAATGTGAAAATAAATTTGCTAAGAAACGAAAAGATACATTGTGGTATTCTTTAATGGCCATACAACATAGCAAATACCAATAAATTAATCTAAAAAGGTATCGTAATCCGTCACTCGGGGATCTTTTAATGCTAAAATTGACATATTTGCAAATAATTCCCCTAGCTCTTAACTGCCTGATGGAGAGACTTCATTACCAGTTTTTGATCGAGGGCAGGTAAGTATACAATAATTAATCACTCAGTATTTCAACAGGGCAAAAAATGTTGCCGACCAGTGTAATTCTGACACTTTTTATTATTATTATTATTATTATTATTATTATTATTATTATTATTATTATTATTATTATTATTATTATTATTATTATTATTATTATTATTATTATTATTATTATTATTATTATTATTATTATTATTATTATTATTATTATTATTATTTATTATTATTATTATTATTATTATTATTATTATTATTATTATTATTATTATTATTATTATTATTATTGTTATTATTATTATTATTATTATTATTATTATTATTATTATTATTATTATTATTATTATTATTATTATTATTATTATTATTATTATATTAATAATTATAATAATATTAATAATAATTATAATTATTATAACGTGTGGGGTTCACATTTGGGAGGTCATGGGTTCAATTCCCTTCCTAAGGGTTGTTTTCAAAATTGGTGGAATCTTGGGATGGTTAATTACATCCGCCAAATTTTCCGTTCCCCTATTTACTTTCATTTTCGTTTCCATCCGGTATTTTCAGAGTAAGAAATGACGGTGGTGGGCAACGGTAGCGATAACTATGTGAGTACCTTGGGCATTATAACTACCGTTCTCGGCATAGATGAGGCGTTATAATTGTGGGCTGATTGTGGAACCTTACAGCTGGCGGCACTGGGAGAAGCATCTCCAGCTCATGTTTGGAACCGCCTAGCCCTTACATTGCTCTCATCTCATCTCTTCCTCCCAGGGTCTGACATACCTACACTAGCCTGAACAGTTGTCTCCGTGTGGGATCTCTCCCGTCGGCACTCCACCTCTCTATCTCACACATCTTAGGGGTGAGGTATTCATTTTGAAAGATCATTCATGAACTACCCATTAGTACTGAAATGATTTGGCCATCTGACAATGTTCTCACAAGTGGAGGATCCCACAATACTCGTATAATCTTCTATGAAGACTTGTAACACCACTTTTGGTCACGTGATCGTAGTATTCCTCAGTTTGACATTTATGGCTTTCCACCCTTCACTGATATCTACAGAGGTCTTCCTTCAGTTTTTGTGTACGCGTCCAAGTCTTATTTGATTACCATGGGTCCTGTGTGAAAAACGCATACGTTGAGACATTGTGCCCACTCTACAACATGAATGAGAGGCTACGAGTGAGGTGGTGAAGGTATAAGTCAGCACTTAGAGGCAGATACAAAAGCCAGTGCTACACAGTGAACGTGAGCTTTGACCCTTTTACAGGTTCATGTTGCTAGGGAGTACCTATAAAAACAGTATGGTATGTCAGCAGCTGGGGTAGTTTTCCTTAGTTAACTTTTTGTATTATCTGTATACTAATCCAACTCCTTTCTGAGAAGTTTGTTTCGAACAACAATCTGCTGTGAATTAGTATAGCTAGTGTATCACGCCAAGCATTGAAACAGAGCGGCTGGTGGTTGTGCTTGCCTCATGCCGGTCTGTCAAACGATTTGCGCGCGCAGTGAATATAACGCAGAAAAGTGCATTTCGTTTGTTAATATTAATTAGGTTTCAAGCTAAGTTTTCAGTATTTTGTTTCACAGTGAAGGCCAATTTCCTATTTTTAACAATTTCTTGCGTATCAGAGTACAGCAAACAGAATTTTGAACTGTAATGTGTGTGAACGTGCAAGAGAAAAGTACGCCAGGAAACTGAAGGCAGGGTATGCACATTGCTCAATTGCATCCGCGTGGATCACTACGAGGAAAATTCGTATTATAGAGAAAACACTGTATTTCCTGGAAACCTACTGCTCCGAATGTGGAATCTGAGTGCTTGTAATCAACAAACTTAGAATAAGAAGAAATAGTGCTAGTGATTTTTCTGTAATTTTAATATTATCCAGTTGTTTGTGATTGATAAAGTTACATGAAAACTGTAAAATTGTGAGAAAATAATTTTTTCAAAGTTTATGATTTTTAGTTTATAAGCAAAAGCATCACATTTTCTGTTCCCAACATTATTTTTAAGGCACTTGTCTATAACAGAAAAATATTTAAAATCACCAAAATTTTGAAATGTTCATCGCGGAGCAAATAAATACCTAGAAAAGATCATGAATTTAAAGGTGTTAAAGATATTTCAATGAAAATTTTAGTGTACACTATTCCTTGATATGCGTTTGAACAAAATCCGCTAATAATTGTAGAATTTAGAAATTCCACCTTCGCGTGTCCTTAACACGAGTTCAAAGTGCACAACCAAATCCACACAAGTCCCAAGTCCGCACTGGTCAGCAGCTAGAGACCTTAAATGCTCCATAAAGGAGAAAAATGCAACTGAAAGGGAAATGAATGAGGCACTTCAGGGTAAATTGAAACAACCCATATTAATTTGTTTTTCATACAACTAGGACAAATACAACTAAAATAGAAATAAATAAATATACATGTCCTATGTTTGAAATTCTATCACCTAATTCTATAGTAGAACTTTTGAAGTTATTGTAACAAATAAGAACAGCAGTTACTACTAACACATTTTATTTACCTTTTAATCGATTAGCATAGCGCTAACACCAGACTTAAGCTACTATTGCACAATGTCAGAGCAACAGAACTTAACAGTCCTATCGAATATCAACTGAACTGTCATTACCAGATTCATGCCGAACTGCACTCGGCACGAGTTGCTGTCCACTTAACGCTTCGTAGACGTTTAACTGTCTGACTCGGCAGTCAATAGCCCCTTACATAGGTCCCGCACACAATGATATGGTTTCTAGAGATGGAATATTCTCGAACGCAGAAAACGAAAGGTTCTGGAGCTCGGAACGACACACTTCTATAGTGACTTTTCCATAGGGCCCATTGTCCTGTCAGGGGACGGGGCCTTAAAGCAGGCAGGCACTCAATCCATTCCCTGGTGTAGGTAATTAGCCGCGGGCTTGGTGGCATCATATTAGTGTACATTTTATCCTTAAAGACAAATATTAAGGCCTTAAGCTGTATATTTCCTCGTGCTCAACTACTGAAAACTCTTCTTTTATTCAAATTAAACGTGGGAAAGAAGGTGTGGATATTTAAGAAAGGACAACCCCTCAGCAACCAAGGAAAACAAACACATTAGTCAGAGTAATTGGTCTTCGGAATTCGAGCCTCCCGAATTCGAGCAATAATGTTAGTCTACCTATTGCACGCTTATTTCCGGGAAAAATTTCGAGAAACGTCCAGAAATTCGCCGACACTTCGCCTTGGCTATAAAAGTGACTCGCTAAGTGTTGAAAAGGCAGTGTTGGAATAGTTAAAAGTGAGTAAATCGTCGGAATTGTTTGTGCGAACAGCGTTTTCTGTGAAAGTTACAATGAGGCAAAACATCTGTGATATGCAAGGTCATGACGAATAGAGGATGATGTTAACGATAAAACAGAATTGTGTTTCTGTACTTCAGTTTTAGAAGACAAAGTAACAAAAAGGGAACTGGATTTGTCATTAGTCACAAAAAAGCACGAGCTAAGAATCAACGTTACTTGAATTTGACTGTCATGGCTGAGGGATGCATCTGGAAGTACTAAGCTTTAAAATAATTCCCTTGTCAGACAACGTTAACTATGTGAAGCATATTCATACCTCGCGGCACCACTTTGATGCAGTTCCAGGTTAGGTTGGCACAGGTGATGTGATCGCCAATCTGTCAGCGACTACATAGTTACAGAAGGTTCTATCTAGCGAGTTGGCTCCACGGTAATGTGCTTGGGAAGTCCCACTCTATTCCCGTCTACCGCTTACTCTTATCTTGACTATTTCGTGATTTTCCCTGGTCGTTAGGTACATGCTGCAGTGGTTTCTCTGCTGATTAAGATTTCCTTTCCCTTATTTCCTTTTCATTACGTTTTCTTCCGATGTTTCAGGTACGCTTCTAGGTTTCACGGCGTGAGGGGTTCCCGGAAGAAGGAAAGAATATTTTCCGTGGATACCAGAGGACTGTCTGGTTGCAAGGTATTTCATCACCTTCTCTGGGCAGCTACAGTGGTGAGTCTCGTCTTAGGGCACATCTCTGTGGCTTGTATGTATGGGGCCTATAGCCTCATTGACAAATTGGCATCCACAATCTTCTTAAGTCACAGTGCGCAAAGCGTGCTCTTCGTTGAATAACCATACCTAACCTATAATTGCAATAGGTTCTGGTGACACGAGATCAGATCTGCTCAGCAACCTGTGGGGCCCCTCCTTTGAGGACTATTGGTATCTCGGAGGTTGTAAGAGGAAGTTCGCAAGAAAACTCATAGTTAATTTGTATATCTTATCTTTAATGATATTCACGTACTGAAATTTACAATGTTGAGCGCGTGAGCTGCACGAAGTACTATTACCATTAAACGTTCCAGGGATGTTACTGAGATTGTGTTGGAATAGTAGTTTGGCAACATTAGTATCCCAACATTGCTAGCACAAGAGCATGTGTTTTTAAGACGTTTGTTATGTTGAAACTCTAGCCGAAATCTTTCTCAGAAAATGCTAGATTTGTTGATGTCCTTACAGTCACGTTCTCGTTAGAGTTACACAGTTGTTAAAGTAAATACGAGAGATCTCTTTATGACATCATCGTGAACTGCCATGTGCTACCATCCCTCCTTCCCTTCCAGAGAATAGAACATCCCTCAGACGTTTTATTTTCAGAGACCTGCAGTACCGCAGTAAATCGTCTTTGACAATCTCTTGTTAGCCTTATACGCTTGCCACACTGTAGATTAGAGGTTTGGTGACCTTATGTTAAACTCGGAGTTAAGATATGCAGAGTAGCACCGCTAAGCAAATAAATTCCCACTCTTAGCTAAGAAAGCACTTGCCAGGACTCACATTTTTTCAGCACTGATGCTTCTTCTAGGGTAGTACAAACTGAAATCTAAGGGTAAAGTTGCCTGCAGGCAAGATGACACACTCATTGGATAATGGCGATACTAGTAGATAATCATCTAATTTTGCTTAGGGTAGATCCGCTCATATATTTGATGTCCACAATTTCCAACATCGACAGCAGATCTTTTTTATTAGCATCATTAATGATAGGCCTTTTTCCGAGTGGTGGCAGAGAATGAACTGCAGAGATGTTCTTGACAGATGTACCTACCCTTCTTCAAGATGCTATGGTCTTCCAGTGCTCGATTTCACCGAAAGAATGTTTTATTTCTACGATGGACAGCTTTCTACCCATAATTCTAGCCCAAGATGTAGAAATGGCCTTTATTGGTGATGTATTCAACCATGTATCACATACAGAGAAGAACACATTCTTCTCTCATCTTTAAAACATCGAACGGTTGAGCATTCCTTGCTTTTGTAATCATTTCAGCTATTTACTCTGGAGTCATTGGTTTTGAAACTTTTATCTTTTATCTAATACCCTGAAATCTCTGTCACTGGCATGTATGAATGTCCTGATACCAGAAATTTCTAATAGATATTCTCAACCTTGCTGTTTACCACTGCGTAGAATAAAGCCACAAAAACCATTCGATGTTTATTTTGGCCTGCGCAGTTGTCACACGACAGAGTCAAGGATCTCTTTTGAGCACCTATAGAAGACAAGAGGCTACCTCAGTTCCTCCGCGACCAACAATACCCTCGTGCTACAAGCACATGAAACTCCTGCTAGTATCTCCAATGTGAATGCAAAGGTTGAAGCTGTTAGTGTAAATAATGAATCAATCATGTAACCGAAAAAACAATATAGATCAGACTGAAAAGTGGCCACTCAGAAGCTTGTTGACTTACTCCCTTCTGCATGCCACCTCATGTGCTGTTAATACACGTGCCATCTTTGGTCATCTATAGGAACTTAATCGCTCAAAAGTTCGATTTATTCCTGTTTCAATGTCACTGGCAACTCCACTTACTAGCTGTTCGATAAAAGAACTGAAAAACTATTCTTTTTACTTACTACCTTTCCAATGTCAACCCTCAATTATTGTAGAGTACCTATATTTCGGTAACAAATTATGTTTCAAGAAATAAACCACAGAAGAACAATGTATAAAACATACACAAAGATCATACATTTTCGGGGCTTTTAGCTTACTAGAGGATCTCTACCCCTGAAATCTGCGTACATAATGCTTAAAGGAACCTTAAAAAGAAATCCAATAATTAACATTAATAATCAGAATATGAAAAGAAAAAAATATAAAAAATTTGGGGTTATATATAGATGAACGTTCAAATGTTATACATTACGTAGAGGAGACTAGAAGGAAAACAGGTGTAATGATAAAATTGGTTTCCCTACAAACAAGGAATTTTAAAATACCCACTAAATATGTAATATATATAATATAGGAATATTTATAGGCATTATAGGATTTGGAGCGAGCGTTTGGGCAGAGAAGGCAAGGCAAATACAGATAAAAAGGAACCCTAGAAGAACACAGAGGACAATACGTATTAGATTGACGGGAGCAACCAATACGTCACCCACAATGGCCCTTTTGGTAATTTTAGATGTATGGTCAGTGGACTTAATTATAAGATTGAGAGGAGCGACATATTGGCTGAGGAAAGGAAATCAAGTACATGTTAGAAACATAGGATCAAATTTCTCCGTCCATCCGTCTGTCCGTCCGTACATTCATCCATCCGTGAATCCATCTGTCCGTCCATCCATCCGTCCGTCCGTCCGTCCATCCGTCCGTCCGTCCGTCCGACCATCCGTCTGTCCGTCCGTACATTCCTCCATCCGTCTATCCATCTGTCCGTCCATCCATCCGTCCGTCCGTCCATCCGTCCGTCCGTCCATTCGTCTGTTCGTCAATCCGTCCATCATCCGTCCGTCCGTCCATTCGTCTGTTCGTCAATCCGTCCATCCATCCGTCCGCCCGTCCATCCATCCGTCCGTCAATCCGTCCATCCATCTGTCCGCCCGTCCGTCCATCCGTCCATCCGTCCGTCCGTCCGTCCGTCCATTCGTCTGTTCGTCAATCCGTCCATCATCCGTCCGTTGTCCGTCCATCCATCCGTCCGTCCGTCCATTCGTCTGTTCGTCAAACCGTCCATCCATCCGTCCGCCCGTCCATCCATCCGTCCGTCCATCCGTCCGTCCATCCATCCATTCGTCCGCCCGTCCGTCCGTCCGTCCGTCCGTTCATCCATCCGTCCGTCCGTCCATCCGTCTGTCCGTCCGTCCATCCATCCGTCCGTACGTCCATCCATCCGTCCGTACGTCCATCCATCCGTCAGTCCGTCTATTCGTCTAAAATATCTTGGCTATCCGGTTGTTGCCGCGTCAAATTATAAAATGCCGACGTTTCGACCATCTTGTCGTGGTCGTTATCACAGGCAAACTGCGCCGCTATGTAGCAGCTTGTCAACTTATATACCGTCCATCCGTCCGTTCGTCCGTCCATTAGTCTGTTCGTCAATCCGTCCATCCACCGTCCGTCCATCCATCCGTCCATCCGTCCGTCCGTCCATCCGTCCATCTGTCCGTCCATCCGTCCATTAGTCTGTTCGTCAATCCGTCCATCCATCCGTCCGTCCGTCCATCCGTCCGTCCGTCCGTCCATTAGTCTGTTCGTCAATCCGTCCATCCATCCGTCCGTCCGTCCATCCGTCCGTTCGTCCGTTCATTAGTCTGTTCGTCAATCCGTCCATCCATCCGTCCAACCCTCCATCCATCCATCAATTCGGGCCCTAATGACCTAGTTGTCGATGGGTCCTTAAACCCAACTCACTCACTCACTCCATCAATCCGTCCGTCCGTCCGTCCATCCGTCCGTTCGTCCGTCCATTAGTCTGTTCGTCAATCCGTCCATCCATCCGTCCGTCCGTCCATCCGTCCATCCGTCCGTCCGACCGTCCATTCGTCTGTTCGTCAATCCGTCCATCCATGCGTCCGTCCGTCCATCTGTCCGTCCGTTCGTCCGTTCCTCCGTCCCGCCCTCCGTCCGTCCAACCTTCCATCCGTCCGTCCGTCCGCCCGTCCGACCATCCGTCGAGAGATACAAATGAAACATTACACAAACCAACCCACATTTCCCTCTGACGCACAAACTGTTCTGGCTGTCTCTGCTGGTGAGGCACTAGCCTACTGATCCCAAGGTCACGGATTCAACCTAGCCGAGACTGATGGTTTTTACACGTGCTTTAAAGTGACAGGTAGATTTACTGGCATATAAAATATCTCCTGCGGAAAAAAATTCCAGCTCATCGAAGACGTTGATATGATCCTGCTAATGGACAGTGTCATTAACAAACATTTATTTATTTTTGACGCACACTTATTTCCGTTATAACAAGCTAGCATTGTTGTACGCTCTTTTCCTTTTGTATTAGTGAAAGTCACCTTCAAGCTGCGTGAGGCTTCCAAAGGCACAATGCCGCCAACATAAGAATAAGAAATGCCACCAAGGATTGATAAACAACAAACGTAATTCCAAAGTTCGCGAAGCTTAGGTTAATTAGCCACCAGTGATTATACCAAAGCATGCTCGCTTACCTTTTCTTAATGATACCTACTTATGATTAACTATTTATATAAGCTTAGGTATGTGATTCACGAGAGGTTGAGTTAGGTTTACTTTTTTTATATAAGCCTAGCTTGATTAGCAACTAAGGCTGACACAAAATTTAATGACAGGTGATAGCTGACTTCACAATCAATTATATTTTCTGTTGTTGCGCAAATAAACTTTGTGGGCGCAAATTATATTTATATCACTAATTTTATAGTATGATCTCACAGCGTGTTTAACCATACAGCACCACAAGGTGTGGCAAGCCTTTAATTGGATATTGTGTTGAATAGCCCTTCTTGCCACCCGTCATTAAATGTTGTGTCTGGTACAGCGGTTACACAAACCTCGCGTGCGTTGCATAACGATGCTTATGTTTCACTGTTTACCTATTTCTAGAATCCTAGCTTTCTAATTCACGGCAGATCGATTAGACTTATTTTTAGGTTTATTAGCATGCAATGTTACGCCAAAGTACTCCAGTGAAATGAGCGTGCATTTTTTAAGGATGCTTACGATTCACTACTTGTTTCTGTAATATACTATCAACAACATACTGTCTTAGCATTTACGTTTATATGAGCGTAAAGCAAACAACTAGAAGAAGATAAACAGCAATAAATCAAAGCATCGCTAATCCTGTAGGGCGCTGATGACCTCGAAGTTGAGCGCCCTTAAGCCAAATTAAACCAAACTCGCTAATCCTGCGGATTTCACTTCTTATTAGGTTGGCAAGTCTCATCGCTCATGTGCACTAGCGGGAAGATGTCCATTTTTGTTGTCTTTAATGTCATCATTTTCCTACAAAAGTAAACATACTAACATGACCGGTGGGTTAGAGGAGACAAAATCGATTCCAGGTAGCACTCTTAATTTAACCACTTTCATTTCACTTTTAGTCGTTTCAATTCCATCATTAGTAGTCAAGTTTAACCAAAATATACTGCGTTTGCTAAGCTTTAAACGCTCTCCTTACTGATCCAAAACTGTAACTGCAGCCACTAAAATGTTGTCATTCTTTTCACATTAATAACAGTATTTAAACAAAAGACAATATGCGCAGTATACATGCGCAGTAACTAAATTTGTCAATTTGACCGTGATTTGAACGGAATGGCTCCTCAGCGAAAAAGCTAAATATTAAAGTACATGTTCTAGCATATCCATTATTCATAATCTTGCAATTGTTTCCTATGAGTAGGTTCACAAATACATTTAAAACGTATATATGTAATATATAACAATGGAGAACCAATTTTTACAATAAGCAAGACGTTCAAATATGCCAATACTTTGTTTTTCCATCCTCCACTTTTATTATTGTTTAGCTTCAAATTGCCACAATGAAAACACTGACACAGGGGTTTGTTTTGAAACATCCTATATAGGTTGTAGATCGATCCAGGTGTAGTACACTAAGTACTTCATTCCAACCCTCATCACGTAACCCTTCGCTTCAGGTTCCGTGCACGGCATTAGAATTTCCCGTGTGTGACATACACAGCAATGTTCTTCTGTACTCGGCGCGTTTGACACTCGTTCTTTAAGACCTCTTCGATTAACAACAGAAAAACTTCGATGCATAGCATTTGCCTTGGAAGTAATTTTGATTAATGCGCCATTTACACCATCAGAACTCGTGCTGGAATGATGCTGGTATGGCCATTAGAGAATTCCCACATAAAAGCTTTGCAGTGCTCTGTATTATTTATTTGCTTCTATGCTTCTTTCAATTCACTTTTAACTGGTATCTTCAGATGTTCAATATTGAGTCATCGAGGAAAATAGCCAAAAATTCTTAGGGTAGTTTTCTCGCGGTAAGCTGCATTGCAGCTGCACAGGACACTGAATATTTAAGATATGGAAAAATCTTATAGTGGAGGAGTTTTAACTTGGCACTTTTTCTACTGTCCTTGTCTACCATGGGCTGTGGAAATGGTCAGTCCCTTTTGAAGCCCTATAATTACCTGCCGTGGTATGAGGGGTAAGTAGGTATCAATATTGTTGCAACTCTTATATCGGTTGAGATATGTACAAAATAAGAAGGTTCCTGGGAAAGACAACATTATATGATTATAATAAACATAGAGCGCAAACGTTGTGGATATTGTTGTTAGTATAGTTGATTCGTTAAAGGTTTACAATGAATATTACCTGATTTTTATACCTGGTTACTTGTATCGGTTGCAATTTCCATACACAGGTTTTGCCAGGGTCATGAAAACAATCGTTTTTATACAGATTATGGTGATAACATGTACCACCATCGAGTTTACAAAATGTCGAAGATCTTGGTTGGTGTCTGTCCATTATGGCTTCTTTTGCGTAGAAGTGGAGCCAATTTCTTCCATCTTTCTCTACCTGCAGTAGTTCTTCCTACTCACGCTTTATCTGCAAGTCTTCAATGAAGAATATTTCCTATGCTATCCCACATTTTATGCGCTACGAGATTCCCTAGGGACATGGCTTCTTGCGGTGTCCATCTGGCTCAGTTATTCCATATGTTGTTCAGTCTGTCGGTGGCGAGGAACGTAACTTTCATGACAGTTTCTAGCGAGAGCCTCGAGATTGTTTTAATGTTTTACGGAGTACACCTAAAGTCGAGGGTAACGAAAGCCATACTCGACATTCCATAATGATAACAATATTAAATACTGTTTTTAATTACTGTTATTAATTAATGTTTTCTCTCTGTACTTCTGAGGAGCTCTTGTCCCAAATATATAGTATTGCTGTGATGGCATTCTAATGTGCTTGCTTTTGTATTCTTTTTTCTCTTTTCTTTTTTTCAGTTTTCCTTATTAAAAAAAAATAATGGTTTCGCCTGATGCTGGTACATGAGGCCTGGCTTACAGGCTACAATTCTCATAAGTTTACAATCATCAAACGTTTTGTTTGATAGTCTTGTTGGTTTATATAAAACCGGTGTAAATCACCGAGAACAGTTTTATTCGACATCAACATTATCCATCCATGTTTAAAATAAGTTTACTATTCTATTAACATATGTACACACGTCATACATACACAAAGGCACACACATTGCACTATTTACACTATATACACTATTTTGCACTTTGTACGTTTTCCGCAGTGGTGGTGGTCTCTGCCGTATGTTGTAAAAGCGGACGTTAAACAGTACAGAGAGAGAGAGAGAGAGAGAGAGAGAGAGAGAGAGAGAGAGAGAGAGAGCACTCGTGTGTAAACTTTTTATTCCATCCATACAATACTATTGCGACGCCAGGTTCGGCGCTCAATAACGGACCGACGGGGGCTGGACTGCTTCACAACATACACTGGGCCGCGAGGGAAAAAAAAGTGTTCAAGGTCAGGCTGCCTCGCGCAACTGTTTGTGTGTACGTGATTGTAACAATGGAAGCGGCATAAGGAAAAGGGACTTTTCTAGCGCCTTCTTGAGACTTTTAGCTGAGTCATCGCGGTGTGTGTGTATGGAAAGCTTCTCGAAAGTTCCGTGTGATGTCAGTCCATCTATAAAAGGAGGCAGGGTAACGAACAGGAATTAGTGAGTCAATTTTAGTTTTTGAGTTAGAGCTACGGTCATAAATCAATCAGTGTGTCAGTGAGTGTGGGCCAGCTTTGCGACTGTGTGTGCGTCGTAAGAAGGTTGACGAACGTCGAGGACGTCGTAGTTATGTATGAGAGACAGCGAAAGTGAAGAATGACACTAAAAGGACTCAGCAAGGTTATGAGAGGAACAGTTGTGATAGTCCGAAAGACTCTTAGACTATGTTAACTACGAGAAGAAAACTGTGCATTTGCTGTAAAAATTTAGAGGCCAATAGTGACAGAAGTGTGGATTTTTGTCAGAATATAAATATTTATAAACTTATTATTTATTTATGCCAACAAACATACAGCACCCGCCTGGTAAGCGGAGGATCTGTGGTTCAAATCGCAGCTGTGGCACTAAACTTTTCAGGTCATTCATACACTCGTTACATGAACAATTATTATTCTCTTTCTGAATAAAAAAACGACGGCTGTAGAATAAAATTCGAAACAACTGAAAAATACAACGGTTTTATATTATTTAGTAACTAAATAGATCCTAGGGATATATTTTTTTATTTCTTCGTAATTCAATATTTAACTTTTCTGTTTCTGCTTTATAATTTTGTTATAAAGTATATGACCTAAACGGGTAGAGAGGTCGTTAAGTTATGGATTCGTGACCTGGAGATCTGCGGTTCATAACCGACCAGGACCATCCACCCTGAATGAAGTTTTTCAGGTTTTCGTCAGTCCTCATTACTGGCAAATGACATAAAGGTACCTTATACCTAAGCCTGGACTATTTCGTTCCCAAAATTGTTTTCCAATTATCATTTCATTTCGTGCATCACCAGTATCTCAGTGTCACAGCGATAAGACGTAAGAGTGGGCGTTAAGCACTATACGAATTATAAAGCATTATATCTTTCGTTGTTCGCTTAGCAATAATAATTCCCAAATGCATGTTAATTGGAGTGTCAGTTTTAGATAAAATGAAATTTCCGCAAAATTGAATGACCTTCGAAAGTACAAGATGCAATCTGTTGTACTTTGTCCAGGAAATAAATGACCTTTATGAGCTAATATAGTCATTTCTAGTTATTACCAGTTGCCTAGCAACAGCTTATCTGGAGCTGTCTCCTTAACGCCCTATCAAGGGTCGTATACAGAGTACCGCTGTCAACGTATGGAAAAGAAACAAAAGAACACATGAATTTTTTGTTTATTTTCATTGTGGAAAGATAATGGAAAGGTTATCTTCGTACAGATAAGGTTATGTCATATCTGCCTGAAAAGTTAAGTCACAGAGGATTTATTGGGACATCCGCTAGCATTGCGAGCCTATAGCAAGGCTTTTTGTCCAGTGTTAAGTTCGATAGGGTCAACAATGGGCCTCCAAAGGGCCTCTGGAGCTGGTGTGCATTAGTTACAAGAGGTTTTAGTAAGCGCCTTTCATAGGGATTTTGTAAACTACTCAATCAAGATTTATTTTTCTATTTTTCCTTGGTTAACCATGACGCAGAGAAACATTTTCAAGTTAGTAGCTACGTATTTTCTTACCAGCAAGGATTTGATCCAAAACACAGCAGTTCATAAATATTTGTTGATGAATAGTAATGTATAAATTTGAAAACGATGTGAAGTCCACCCGGAACTAATATCCGTCTGGGTCTGGTAAAGAAGAAAGAATGCTCCATACAATATCACATTGAAGAAAAACCAACTCAATCTAATTAACAGCTATGACATATATATTTCCTGCTTATCAAAAAATCATTATCAAATACCCGTTCGACTTTCAATAAGTTGGCCCACAGCCCGATGGGAAAATATGTTCACATCCAAACAGGTTACATCTTGCCTAACAGATATACTGGGTGGATGGTCCTGTTAATCAGGGATAAAGAGTTAGTAAATACAATTATTGTCAATAAAGAACCGTTCCGCCGAAAAAAAAATCAAAACAAAATGTGTCAAAAATGTGTCAAATATTTGGAACATTTGGAGCTATCTAGCATCTTGACGAATGGCTATAAATGGTTTATTATTTCACTAACTGTTCGGCAAACATTGTGTAAACAATGCTTTTTATTTCAATTCGAATGAATTTGATCATAATTTAATGCTCTTGGAAATTAAACTTTGCATGGCATTTTGACATTAAATTGTGACTAAATTCATTCAAATTAAGGTAGAAATGCATTACAACAAGACTCACACAATATTTGAGCGACAGTTAGTGAAATAATAAATCATTTATATCCAATCGTAAAGAAGCTCCAAATATTTGACATAAATTATTTTTGTTCGCGAAACGGTTCTTTATTGACAATAATTGTACTGGACATAATTATTTGTTACACTCGTCACGTAAAATCCCTGGCCGAAGTAGTACCTTCCATCCGGTAGATAAATTGTTTAAATCACTATACCTTTCGGTTAGATGAACAAAAATCCATTAAACAGTTATATTCTCTGCCCATTCTTTCATATAAGAGTTCAAATAACACCAGTGTAAAAAATAAATAATACACAACAATCATAAAGACTTCTTCAAATCAAGTTCATGAGAGAAATGAATAGGATCTGAAATAAAATAGGGAAAAAAAAAAAAAAAAAAAAAAAAAAAAAAAAAAAAAAAAAAACGCCGCTAGGGTATGTGATGCAGTTTCCTCTAATGTTAACGTAAAGCTAAAATTTCTTTAGTATACAGTTTCTGAGGAATAAAACTTTATAAACTATGTAAGTGAAGAAGCAAAGGAGGGGCTGGATCTGTAGCTCAGTTTGTATGAGGGGTCGCGGGTTCAGTTCTCGGCTGCGGAGTGGGACTTTTTCTCTAGCCATGATTACTCTCCATCCTTCACAGAGTCTGGAAGTATGGAATGAGAGTATGAATGTATGTGTAATCTAAGATACAAAAAAACTCAAGGGCCCAAAACCCACTCTATACGAGCAAACACCATTGTCTATAGGCAATATGTTCCACCGATATTACAATGAAATTAAAGACGGGATAAAAAGTGAAGATAAAAAATTTGATGTGTTGCACTCCATGACTTTCTCTACTCATGCACTAATCATTCTTAGCAACTTATATTCCTCTATCTTCTTCGTGTTAGTTGAGATAAACATTTGCAGAAATTATCTTATTGTTTATTTCCTTGTAGGTGCAAGGGGGACATAGTGATGAAGTGATAGCCAAATCTTTTAAATATTTGAGATTCCATCCTATTTGCACGGCTAAGATATAAAAATGAATAACGATCTTCCATTTGACGAAAGTTTAAGCATTCACGCAAATAATAAGGAATATCTCCGAAATAGTGCCCTCCACAAAAAAGGACAAACTATGTTTTAGCGACATCCACATTTTTGTGTAGTAAGATTTGGTCTATCGCTTAAGGTTTACGAGTTATTCTATGTAGTGCAAACAACTACATAGGCTATAGCCAGAAGATTCAAAATTTACATTTCATTTGTAATAAAAATATCTTAAACATAAGGCATTTTAATCAAAATTGTTAATGTCATTTTTATAAAATTAAAACTTTCCACGTAAAGTGTAGTTTAGGGTGAAGGAAGGTGGAGGAATTTTCTTCAAAATCTTCTCAAATCCTTAAAAAATTTTAAACTTAAATACCAATTTTGATTTTTAACCAACCTTTCGTTTTTGAGTTATGCCTTCCACGGACTGATACCCTGACTGACAGACACACACACGGACCTTTTCTATGCTTTCATTTTGGATTTAAGGGACCTCAAAACATATATTTCCGGTGAAATCTCGACATCGAATTTTTGGGTGGAATACAATACTTTCTGTACTTACCGTACGTAGTAGAGAAAGTAAAAAAGAAGAAAGAGAAAGTAAACTGTCTCTGTAGTTTGGTGGTTAGCATGCTCCTTACAAAGTCGGAGGTCCCGGGTTTGATTTCCGGCTGGAGAATGGGGATCATCTTCAATCAGATTTTTTCCTATCCTCCAAAGAGTCTGAAGTATGAATGACTGTACTAAATGTACGTGGAATTCATTGAGTTATAAAGAAAAGCCAAAGTAAAAATTTCCAAAGATTGTTAAAATAGCTAGTTAAAATGTTGGACAATTATTCCCAAGGCAAAAGGCAGCTTTCGATATGACCTTTGATGTAAAAAGAGCGTGTACATAAATGGAACTTTCCCAAAAAGGAAACTGTGATTTGCAGTGATGTTTGAATACAATGTTTAATCAATGAAGAGATAGTAAAGCACAATTTTAACAAAATTGAAACAATTATCATGGCCAGTTAGTCCTATAGTAACCATGTTATGTAATTAATAAAGACCGGAGGAATGTGCGCTCGCATGCGATACAGGTTAGCTGGACACAGAGTATGAATAACGTCAGAAGTACAGCACGCCGGCCATCAAATGAGTAAACACAAGCGAGAGTCGAAAACAACGTAACGTAGTAGTCTGCGAACTAGTGAAGTGCAAGTGTATGCAGACGCAAGGTCAAAGTGTAGTATAACGCGACTGTTAAATTACACAAAGTTCTAAAGAAAAATATTGGTTATCAAGCTATGTGTGAAATTTTGAAAATGAGTAAGAAGGAAAACACGCCAGACAACAGAGTATAATTCTTTTGATTTGCACTTCTGACATCGTGTGACGTAGAAAGAAGTTTTTCACTGTTTAAAAACTGCTCCATTGATAGGCGTCGAAATTTCAGATTTTAATAATTTACGAAATTACATTGTAATCCAGTATATTGCACTCTGTGACGATATTATAGTTAATAAATAGAAGTATGTATAAGCGTTTAAGTGCATTTTCAGAATCCATAGTTTATGAAACTTGTAGGTTGTGCTGCAGTGAGGCAGTTTTCATGGGCAGGCTGTACCTACCTTTAGTTGTTTACACGCGCGAGTGATAACAGTGAAGTCCATGTGCAGTATACTTATGGAAAAACGCACACGCCTCCGGCTTTCAGTAATTAATTTTGAAACATGTAATTTAATGCATATAAAGTTATAGACTGTCTTAGGTCTGATACTTCAAGGCCGTCTGTTTCAAAGGGCTCTTTTTAGTAAGCCCAATGCACAATAATCGATTGGCGATGGATCAGGTGACTTTACAGGGATGTTACTGAAGGTTATGTAATGTATTCCCGTTTCTCTCTCTGTGTTATCCAAGAGCTTGCTAGTTGAAGCAGATGTATGGCTTGATGCCTTATCCTGATGCAGCCAGACTTCATTTGCATCTGCACATAGAGAGCAGGGACTTCTATGCAGGATATTAGTGTCAGGACGTCAGTCTGATAATATGACGCATTGATTTGCACATTTTTATATTCACGGCGAATGGCTAATTTGCATTGTGCCCTGCCATTATCATGAAACCCCTAGGAAAAGTTTCCTTTGTTTCCATATACCGACTTTCAAAACTTTTTCTCCCCTAGCTCGGTTAGCTATCGTTCATAAAACTTTCTACTGTTAGTGGCACGTTCTGCAGTGTGTTTAGGCAACAGCTTATGTACCCGACTCTTATGGCGCGTTTCTAGATTCAAATCCCTGTTGATTATGGTGTTCACAGTAGTAACAGACATTCCTCTGTTAAATACAATGGCCCTCTGAGTTGCAGGATTTGGTCCAGAGGCAAGGACTTTAACCATTCGAATTATCTCCGGGGTGCGAATGTGGTTGATTATACATTTCGCTGTGTCTTCCAAAGTCCTCATCTGGTCTTACCTTTTTTTGTTAAGCACACATGAGATCCCTTTCTTGAATCAGTAAACCCACTCCTCTTGCACTGCTTAATAATCTTGGAACACGAGTATTTTGCATCGGAAAGAGTAGTATACTCGTCTCAACTTGTTACCACAGATCGCAAACGTATTACTGCATTCCTTGAATAAGCAACAAAAAGGTGAATGGTATCCCTTATGGCCCCACAACTCAAGTAGCGTTTCTGCAAATGACCGTTTTGTGCTGATTTGCCCTTTTCTCATCATGAAACTGATTAAGAACAAGAATAAACTGGAAAGATGGATGAGCCCAAAGTAATATTACTTGTTTGTGTACAGAAACATGGATTTAAATGGCCGGTCACTAAACCCATTTATCTATTACCTAGTATCTATTACCCATATATTTAGATATAACATTGCAATGAAAGTTCCTACACTGAAAGGTATGGTTTAAGATTTAGGCAACTCGTGCACACCTTTGCAGGGATGGAAATGTTTATTTACGCAGAATATGGTTTCGGATATTGTTAGACATATCAATGAGAAAATCGGCTCCTATAGATCAAAATGTTCGGACTAAACATGCACAGAACTGATAGATACCGAGGTTGTTGAACTTAGGATTTTTAAATATGTAGCTATTTATAAGTCAAATCATGAGAATCTTGAAGCCACGTTTGTAATTGACGGTGTGGAAAGGAGATTTTCGTGTAATTTTTTCTTTGAGGACCAAATGTTTTACCATGTTCCTTGTGCTTTGATTACATATCTACCAGATAAGCATGAAAACAAAGTAACCTTTCTACAACGATATCACATATTTTTCAAAGAATGGTAGACAATGCGTAGTCATGCTACAATATTTGTTCATACGCCTGTGTAGATGAGATGCCGGTAGGTTTTCGTGGTCACTGAAGATCCAAGGTTTACACGGCTAATAAACCAGTGAAACATGGTCTCAAAATTATGATTATTTGGGATGCCAAAACTAGTATCGTTTGAATAATTGTATATACGCAGGAAAAGATACTGATGTAAGAGCCCTAACTGCATAAGAGAAAAGACTACAGAAACCAATCCAGCCAGTGTTGAGATTAGAAAACCAATTTCTGCTACCAATATATCGCAGCTCTTAATTGCAGTACCTCCACGGAAATGCTACAGAATTAAAAAGCACAGCCAACTACACAGATAGTGTTGTGTTCTTATTAAAATATCTTATGACTACTTTTATAACAAGTATATAGAGATCAGGTTTGTTAGCATTCAAGACATTATTTCCGTTTACACCAAGTTCACTTATAAAATACCAGGCGTTGCCCGTGGATTAACGATTTATCCCTAGAACTTTTAGACTTACTTTGCACTTGTCCAATAACCTTGTGTTTCTTTGGAGACATTTAAAATATATTACTTAATACGCTTAAACAGAGTTAAACTCCTAGGATACTACGAAGAACAAAAAATAAACAAAATATATAAAAACACCCACCGGGAACACAGTATGCAAAAGCATTGTTGAATAATCACAAGTACTATAGGATGAAAAACGAGCAGAGAAAAGGGTATGAATGTAATACATTGCATTTCTATTTCAGTCATGTAGAAAATTCTATGACTTGTGTAGAAGAGGGACATGTGAATGCTTTATGTAAAAGAAAAGCGGTAGTGAAAATCATGTGAATGTAGTACACTACATAACAAAATGGATAGTGTAAAAACGTCCATGAAAAAAAAAAACACTTATATACGCCAATTTTTATGGTAAACAATCAACCGATATTGGAGTTTATCTATTCGTACTTTGTATATACCAGGTGAGTCAGCTGCGCGTTACTTCCCAGTTTTATGCAATCCGCATTTGGTACTCTAATCCCCTAGGGCGTCTCCCCTATGCAGAGGTTACTCACATCGCCAGTCCACTGCATCCTCCAACCGCAGCCAAGGCTACGGAGGAGTGCAGGTAAGGGGTGGTGGGGATCAGCACGCCGACACCCCCGACCGTAAGGCGACTACTTTACCTTTTAGGAACGCTACCTTTCTGTCAGGATAGCTCCTCAATTAGCCCCTCAGGTACCTAACGAGGCTGAGTGCACCCTGTACCAGACCTCCCAGCGGGGGAAAAATCATATGTCGGTATTAGGGATCGAACCCGGGTCCTCCGCGCCAGAGGCAGGCGTGCTACCAACTGCACTACGGAGGCAACATGAAAATACCACCCCTATGCTCAATTCTATCCAAGTATTTAAAGTCTACATGTTAAACGGAATGTTTATTTCCGAAGTTCCATTTAGCCCAGTTGAACAAGCACACGATTGGTACGGAACCCGTTTGATGTAGAGCTGGCTCAAATCACCTACATGTAGTTATTTGTTTGCCATGTAACATTCACAAATAACATTGGTTGAACAATTCTTGTCTTTAATGTAATTATTATTTTAATTCGTAATTGTTTTATTTAGATATTATGGTATTGTTATTGTCCACTAGGATATCTTTCCCGGTGTAGATGTTTAGCCGATTGTACATTGGCTCTTACTTCTCCTTAGATCAAAAGCAAAAAAACGTATTCATCTATCGAATACAACTTGAAGAAATGGCACCAAATATCGTGCAAAGGCATACGCGTGGAGAATATAGGAAGTCGGCCCTGCATCATGTCAGTCCAATGATGCAGAACCTATTGTATTACAAAATGTGTACCATGTAAAACGATTTAGGTTATATCCTAAACTCTCAGGGACCTTAAAATAGATCACTGTGAGTTCGGTTTCCAAGTTTTGATGAGCAGAAAAAAAATTTCTACAACGCCCAGATGCGAACCCCTGTCCTTGAGGTTAGCACCCAGGACACAGTCCTGGACGCTTGACTGAAAGTACATTCCAAGTTAAAGCGTAGAATGCGCATGCCAAGCGCTATGACATTTCCACTTCGCGACTTTACTTGTGTAATTCAGCCTTTTAAGACAATTTTAATGCTTTGCTAGGTGTTTTAATATTATTATTTAAATGGCAAAAGCTATTATGCATGTTATTTGAGATTTACGAGATGTAGTTTACGCCAAAATTTAAATAAGCTGTAATTTCATGATATGTGCATTTTGACTGTAAAGGAACATGATGGATAAGATGTGTATGTAATTTTTTGCAATCAGTCTCGACTGTTAAGTGCAAGAATCCACCATTTTCTCTTTAGTTGACGTTGTTAGTGTAGTCATATGATAGGTCCATTTGATCACAGGCGTTCACTGAATTGCGTTTTTATGTATACTCTAATAAAATATTTGTAAAATCGGCTGGAAACAGGAATTCGCTCTTGTAAAAGCGTGTGTGTTTTTGAGGTGTACTTTAGTGAGGAGTGTGTTCTGTCCCTTAAACCGCTGTTCCTCTCAATTTTGCGCATTTGTCTCTTTAAGAACGTCAATCAATACGTTTTAGTGAACAAAAAACTGGACTAAAGCGCCCCTGGCGTTTGATGACTGGCCTGCCTTCCAAAAAATAAGGGGCGGCCGACTCACCTGTGTTTTTTCTAGTGTTTAACGTCCACTTTTACTACTAAGGCACCGCAGGTGATGACACTGATGATACATGGAATGAAGATGGAGCACCGGTGGAATGAAATGACGGGGAAACCGTAGAACTCGGAAGAAACCCGCCCCAGCGCCGCTTCATCCACCAAGAATCCCATATGGCGGTTGCCTGGGATTGAACCCGGGCCGCGAGCTACTCACCTGGTGTATGAATTGTATGTTAAAGAACGAGTAGAGAAAAAAGTGTGATTGTGTTTAGTAAACGAAAAATAAGTATAAAACCGTGTGAACGTTATACGTTGAACTTATATTTCAAATGTATGGACAAATGTATGAGTAGTTTGCAGAATAGGGAGTACTGCGTTATGTAAAAGAAAAGGGATAGAGTAAAGAAACTATGTGAACGTAATACGTTGCGTGGTAAAATGGATTGCATAAAAGCCTTCTCCATGAAAAACACTTAGATATGCCAATTTTCATGGCGATCGATCAACCGGTTTTGGAGTTTATTGACGCCTCAACATACAATATGTATAGGCGTTGGTGTGTATGAAGTTGATAAACGATAGAGAATAACGTGAATTGTTATGTAAAAGAAAATTGATTAGACAAAATAGTAGTATTAATAATACGTAGTATTTCTATTTCAAACATACAACACATTGTATGAATTTTATGTTGTAGGGCTGGTAGCGAAATAAGACTGATTGTCTTGTACAGGAATAATTAATGGAGGAAATCGTGTGAATGTAATGGATTTATATTTCAGTCATAGAAAATTGTATGAACCGTATGTTGAAGGGCAGAGGATATATGAATACGCTACGTAAAAGAAAAGCGAGTAGAAAACCATTTGAAAGTAATATGCTGTTTAGTAAAATGGTTACTATAAAAACGTTCTCCATGAAAAATACATATTTACGAGGCCAAACTCGGCGGTGATCGGTTAAGTGGTTTTCGAGATTAACAGTTACATATATACAACGTCCATTTTGTACATATACATAATATGAATTGTTTGTAGAAGAGTGAGTAGAGTAAGAGATGTGAATGTGTTACCTAAAAGTGAGAGAGAAAACACTGTGAATGTAATATGCAGCATTTCTACTTCAAACATGCACAAAATTGTATGACTTATTTATAGAAAATTGAGTAGAGAGAGATGTGAATGTATTACCTAAAAGTGGGAGGAGAAAACAGTATGAATGTAATAGCATTTCCATTTCAAACATAAACTATATGGTATGACTTATTTGTAGAAGAGTGAGTAGAGAGAGAGAGAGAGAGGGAGACGTGAATGTGTTACCTAAAAGTGAGAGGAGCAAACAGTGTGAATGTAATAGCATTTCTATTTCAAACACAAAACATGGTATGACATTTTAAAGCCGGCGATAAAAATGTATTTTTGTGGTGTAAAATCAAGTTTTTTATGGAAAATTGTTTATAGAAGAGTGAGTAGAGAAAGAGATGTGAATGTGTTATCTAACAGTGAGTAGAGAAGACAGTATGAATGTAATATGTAGCATTTCCATTTCAAATATGCAGAAAATTGTATGACTTAATTTAAAAGAGGCGATTAAAGTGGTATTTTTGTGTAAAATCACGTTTTTATGGAAAATTGTCTGTAGAAGAGTGAATAGAGATGTGAATGTGTTACCTGAATTTGAATAGAGAAAACATTGTGAACGTAATACGCAGGATTCCTATTTCAGACATACAGAAAATTGTATAATTTGCAGAAGGGGGAATAAAAGCATGTTTTTTTTAATATAAAATCACGTTTCTTAGGCAAGACGACAATGCAAATACATTTAAGAAGCAAAACCTTATCTGAACACAAAATTTGATCAAAATCTATGGAACTGTTTCCGAGAGACACATATATGCGAGAATTGCTCTGTATAAGAGGGAATAAAAATGCTATTTTTTGTGTAAAAGTGCGTTTTTTTTTTCAGGAAAGACACCCCCCCCCCCCCACACACACACACACACACACACATACGCATGTAAACTTAAAAATCAAAATCTTGTATGTATACAAAATTTTAACCAAATCTTTAGAGCCGTTTCTGAGATATTGCTCTGTAGAAGCGGGAATAAAACATGTTATTTTTATTTAAAATCGCGTTTTCTTAGGAATGACACCTCTATTGGATAAGCTTAAAAAGCAAAATGTTATCTGAATACAACATTTGATCGAAATCGTTAGAATCGTTTCCAAGGTGTTATTGTATAGTTTATATATAAGAATAACACAATATTATATACAACATATATGTATATACAAAAATTGCTCGTTTAAAAATATGTGTATTATATATTCGGCACGTAATATGTATTTTTTCACGGAGAGGGTTTTTATGCTACCCATTTTACTATGCAGCATATTAACCTAACTAAACCCCGGCGTGACAGCCCACAAGGGGCCAAGGCCTACTGCCCAGCCGCTGCGTCCCCCACCTCTGCCCACTACAGGCGTCATTGGTGAGGTGCAGTATTGGAGGGTGGGACGTGGTCAGCGCCCCGAACCCTCCCGGCCGGTTATGCGGTCTTCTAGACCTGGGACCGCTACTTCTCTATCAAGTAGCTCCTCAATTGGTCCCCCCGGGACCTAACGAGGCTGAGTGCACCCCGTGCCAGACCTCCCAGAGGGGATAAAATCCCCATGCTGGTACCGGGGATCGAACCCGGGTCCTCCGCGCCAGAGGCAAGATGCAGCATATTACATTATATATAGATTCTGTGGAGGATATAGTGCAAATAAGTGTAATTGTATCTTAGTTATTGTTATAGTTTCAGTGTATACATAAATACATATTATGCATAATATTTCAATGATATCGTTCCTGCCCCAGAACTCCGCTTGATGGATAACTTTCCTTTGTTGTTTCTTTTGCACAGTAAATTTTGAAACAGCAGATGTTTAGCCGTTGGGATTCTCATTTGCAGTCCGTATAATATTGGCTCGTAATTCTCAAACAGGTTTTCCCGTCCAGATAGAAAAGAATGCCCACGCATTTTACCTGCTCCTATACAAGAGCTGTAAAGACAGTTGTGGATTTTTTGCTTGTGCCATCTGCTTTCTCAGCAGCAACTTAGAAATTATTGATCTGGAATAACAATTACCCACAACAATCATATGCTTTTCACAAATGATGTGTTACACTCTCATGACTTTCACTAGCGACTATCGCTTATGTTATAGAGCTTCAACAAACTTATTTTTTCTATCTATTTCATGTTAATCGAGATAAAAATTGTATAAATATTTTCGCATGTATTTACATGAATATATAATTTTTTTAAAAAGCGGGTCACTATATGCTGGCTTTAAAATGAAATACTCTTTGAGTAACATCGCTGGAAACAAGTGAACGGCAACAGGTCTTCAAAAAATCCGCTGTTGCGTTCACACATGTTTACTGAGATAAGGGTTTGCAGAAACAGTTTAATTATACATATGGTTAGTGGACCAGAGAATAGAAGATACTAAAATCATAGTGAAATGTTTAAAACACGGTTGGCTATGTGATAGCTTTAAACCTCCATATTTTCTATAAGTCCTTTTATCTATCTCTTCCAGTTTACAGCTATATTAAATTATACAAAGTGTATTTCAGATGAAGGAAGTTCGTACGCTATTCATAGGAAATTCAAGATGCACTTATCATTGTTACTTAATAAACGTAGTTTAAGTCAATGTTCACTAATTAAGAAATGGTAGTTACAGTAGTGGGTGGCAGTGGTGAAATTTAAAAAAAAAAAAAAAAAAAAAATGCTGATTATTTATTTATGAAGGTTATCTCAACTTTTTTTTTTCTCCTGTGAAACTTTGACAGCGAGTTTTTGAGTGGAATGCAACATTTCCTTTTTATCCTACTAGCTGAAATACCCGCGTTGCCCATAGTTTGATGGTCTTTCCTACAACATTTAGCTTTAGATTGCAGTTGCCCAATAGCCTACCGTTTCTTTGGAGACTGAAAAAAATTACAAGACAGTTAAAGAGTTAATGAAAACACAAAGACAAAAAATATATATCTATAACAAAAATACCGAGAAAATTCTATGCAAAAGCACTGAACAACCACAAATACCACAGTTTGTAGTGGTATTTATTATTAATGCAGCTGAGCGGTTTCAGCCTTGCTGCATTGGGGCTACCCTGTCGCTATTTATATAGGATGTCCCAAAATTAGACAGACAAACTTTGGGTGCTGATAGATAACATTATTTTAAACACTTTTTGTTAAGAAAAGATTTTTGCTGCGGTGCTTCGTTTAAGCGCTAGACGAATTAATGTCATAGATTACTGCCTCCCACCCTGTTTAAGTATTTACGGCAAAATCAACAATGCAAATTATTATTGCATTTATCTTAGTAAGACACACAATCTTATTCCAAGAAACAAACACAGAACACATAAAAAATTACAAACACATTGTTTACAGTTAATCGGAGCTTTACTATTCAAAATTAGACAAACTTTTAAACCAGAGAAATGGCTGGTGTCTTTGCGAGAGTGCGGCAGAATATGGCACGCCGATGCACTCTGTGTGTTAATTTCAATGGGCGCGCGTTCCGCTATGATTAACTGTAAACCATGAGATGCTTGTGTTTTGTTTATGTGTTCTGTGTTTTATTCTTGAATTAAGATTGTGTGCCATACTAAGATAACTGCAATACTAATTTGCATTGTTGATTTTACCTAAATACTTAAACTGGGTAGGAAGCGGTAATCTATGACATTAACTCCTCTAGCACTTAAACGAAGCACCGCAGTAAAAAAAAAAAAACTTTCGTTAACAAAAAGTGTTTAGAATATTATCTATTAGCTCCCAAAGTTTTTCGGTCTAATTTTGGGACACCTGTAGAGAAAATCTCATTGGAAAAAATTAATATCGGTTTAAGTAACTTCAATATAATCTTGTTTATTCTCTGTAACCAAGATACACAAAACTTCTAAGAAAACACAAGATAGTCAAAACAAAGTAAAGGCCACATTAAACTATGCCATTACTCCATGTGCGATGTCAGAGAGAAGATCAACGAATATTATATGAACTCGTTGTTTATTTCATACATTGTGAGGTCATGGAAAAGGTCATTACTCTTATGTTGGTAGTATTTGGTTTACTGTGATTATCGATTACAAAGATATGAAGATCTTGAGAGCTTTTATTGGCATTGCAAAAAATTAAATACATTAATTGTAGGAATAGGAGAAGAATTTGGAATTTTGAGCTGGACAGTAAATTTTGCCTTGTTTCAAAGGTTATCTGAGGTAATATTGGTCAAAATTTGTGTAACGGTTTAGAAGCCTATAAAACACAGACACTCACATATACACATACACACATATAAACATTAGTGATGTAAATATCTTGAAATTATATTTGAATTAAAGATAATTTAAGCCAATTTTGAGTAATTAAAAATAACGAAACATTTTTCATATAAATGGCATTTGGAACGTACATGTAATTTTTTGCCTGAAAATGTGATTTTTATTTCTATTAAGGGGACCGTAAAACATTTTTTTCCAGTGAAATCTCAATATCAAATTTTTGGGTGGAATGCAATATTTCCTTTATGTGCTGTGGTTAGCTACTAGAGGTAATAAATGGGTAATTCAGACAGTTTTTGTTTGTGGGCAAGATCTGAAACATTTATGAGCCAAACGAAGGACACATTTTCTTCTGTTAGGCCATTCACTTACGCAATTTGATTCATAAATAGCATCTGAACTTATTTTATCCTTTTATCTTTTCTGCTTTTTCTTTTTCTTTCTTTCTTGCATTACTTGCAACTTATGCTCCTGAAATAATTAATTAGTTCCAGCCGAGTGAGTTCGCATTAACAAGATCATACAAATTAATCAGAGGGGAGCGTAATGGGGGATTTTTTTTTTTTTTTTTTTTTTTTTTTTTTAAATTAACGTCCTCCAACGTAATGTCATATCGGACGAATGAATGAAATGAAATGGGTGAAATGATGCTCAAATGAGCCCGAGGTCCATGGAGCTTTAAGTTACCCGACATTCGTCTTCTCAGGGTAGGGAAAACCTCGGAAAAAAACCTTACCCGGATAACTTACCCTAAGCGAGATTCGAACTCGCGACCTCTTGAACGTAATGGGGGATGCTGTGATGTCAAGGAAAAGGCGTTTATTTTCGGCTATGAGCTTCAGCAGGCTACTTCCACATTGCATAAGCTTGTTGTTTCTTGACAACACAAAAAAGTCAGGAATGAACCTGTAGAACTAGTTAGACGAGTATTTGAAAACACCTTCAACCGAGAAACTATTTGGTTTTCGAAGAATTTATTTTTTATTTTAGAGCTCACACACCACCAGCGTTCAAAGTCAAATCTTTCTTACAATTCAGGTGATTACAATGGAATTTCGGTTATTTCTGGTCAAATCCCATTTATATACAAAAACGCAATTAATATTGTGTGCAATGGAAGAATAATTTGCAGTTGCATAGTTGCATATTGTCAGTATAATTTTAATCATATTTTATAATCATATTTTATTTCTCCACCGTGTAAGCAGTACGTGAAGCATGTACTGAATTGGAGGTTTCATAGGAAATATGTGTTTTGAGGTCCTTGAGACCAAAAAACCCATGTTTAGAAAAAGACATGTGTGTATGGTATTTACCCAAATAAACTTTGGGTAAATACCAAACTTGGTACCACTAAATTCAGCACATTTAAAAATAAGTACACATACTTTAATTAAAATGCTCCTAAGATCCTGAAGTTTCTGCCTCTAATAAGGGATGTGAACTCCGTCTGGATTCCACCGGTGAACTGTGAACTCTTGCATTGGAAAATCCAACTGGCAAAGAAATTTGAACTCTACTCTTAACTCAGTATTATAAACTGATTAGACTTCCAGCTAAAAACTAATGTACGTTAAATAAACGAATATCTGGAAGTGCAAAAACAAATGGATTTAAACCAGAAATTGGAGAAAACTGCTGTGGTGTTTTAGACACGGAGAAACTGTCTCTGCAACTTTATGTGGACTATGTGCATCGAGGTAGTAATATTCGTCCGGATGAATATGTATAAAACAGTAGAAAGCAATTAAATAGGATAAAAGGGAAATAAAATGTTAAGTAAAGAATTAGAAGATAAAAAATAAGGGTACACGAACGAATCACAATAATAAGAGGAATTAGTAAAAGAGAAAGAGTATTAAATTCTCTATGTTTAAAACATTTATGTGTACAAGAGAATCAAATGCATTTAGTTAGAATGGAAGGGAAGGTTGTGCAGGCACAGACAACCTTCAGGTGACGGAGAACAGAAGGATTGGGTAAAGTCTGTTTAGTGAACTGTGTGCAGTTGGTTCACAGCGGAAATGTACGCTGCCCACGGCTAAAAACGGTCATGAATCTGTTGTTGTTGTGTTTAACGCCCGCTTTTACTACTACGGCACCGCAGGCGGTGACACTGATGATACATGAAGATGGAGCACCGGTGGAATGAGATGGTGGGGGAAACCGGAGTACCCGGAGAAAACCCGCCCTGACGGCGCTTCGTCCACCACGAATAGGTCATGAATCCATCTCCACTCTTCAGAAAAGGGAAACCTCTATCCCTGTCCTTGATCAATAGCAAGGAAGTGACAGTTACAGCTGAATTCCAGTTCTTTCTGCTTCATTAGCTGCTAAGAGCTTGCAACTCTGCAGAACGGACGATGAGGAAGGGTCCGTGTTGTAAAACGATTATAAGGGTTCCTCAAAGAAGGCGGGCAAACTGCACACACGTTGATTAAAGAAAAAAAAAAACTTAAAGGTACGGAAGCTTAGACAGTGCAGGTAAATACCGAGACAAGCTGAAGAAAATGTAATCAACAGAAAATAATATGATAATTGCAGCTGGAATATACCTTACTTACTAAAACGTAGGAGCCAATAAAATGAGTTAGAATATGCCAGGTGAACCAATAAAAGCAATAAGAAAGTAGTGACTAGAAAGGAAACTATAGGAACTAGAAACTGGGCGTGAAATAGAAAATTTGTCTAGCGTAGAAGCTCAGCGTCTGAGGTATTTGTATCTCCATTTTGTGTATTATTTTGATGCTTAGACGCGTATAATAGGGTCGCTGTTTACATTTCCACTTACCCTCTTTGATTCTGGACTTGGTGTAGGTTGACAAATTTATACTTGTGACTCACTGTTCTGAGCCATTTTCACTCTAGCAGCTGGTTACGTTTCCACTTCGGCGTCTTTGATGCTAGTATTGGGGTAAGTTGACACGTTTATGACACTGCTGCCGAACTTGTGTGTTGTTAATATGCTGCTTGAAAAGGGAAAATATAAAATATTTAGTAAAATTTCACACAGACAAGGGCGGAATCACCCCTTTATGTGATACTGCAAAGCCGATGAGTGTGGTTTAGCTTGTCTCTAGGACCATAAAACCCCCATCACGCAAGTTAGGGGCAGGGATAGAAAATAGGTTTTGCGAGCAGAAACGATGGAAGTCTATTTATACTTGTCTCTGCAGTCCAGCACTGATTGGACGAAGGGAACCAAACCTTCTCCCATCTTCGCCATAACAGCTAAGACAGCCATAACAGCCTCTCTTTTCAACATATCTCGTTCTTTTTCTGTAGGCGAGAGACAAGATAAAGCAAATAGGGTATATCTTATCTCAAAGGCCTTAAAAGTGGAAGGTCGCTTCTACCACGCAAGTAGAGGGTAGAGGATAGGAAATACTTTGGCGAGCAGAAACGCCGGAAGTCCATTGATACTTGACTTTTTAGTCCAGCACTGATTGGATAGAAAGGGTCGTATCTTCTCCCACCTTCCCCATAACAACAGAGACGGAGGGGCGAGTGTTGGCGTCTCTTTTTAACACGTTTTTATTAGCTTCATTTGTGCATGTAACGTAATCTTTTGGCGTAATTTTCACCAATTTAGTCATCTGATTGACTTGAAAATTCGTACATGTGTCAAGGACCAATGACAATACAATATCATGTCTTTGTCATAATGTTCCAGGATCATCAGGATAAAAATATGACTATGCTAAATTTATAGAAAATAATACAATGATGACATCTTAGGTATCACTAAGGCACTTTTCTACATGCAAATTACACTGGACAAAGGAATTAAATCACTTGAAAATATTGAAAGACAAAGATACCCGGAGAGAAGAACTGAGAGTGACTCGAGATTTCGGGAGAAGGATTGGTGATCTAATTTTACACAGGGTCAGAAAATCCACAACAGCTGATAGTATAGTTAAAACAGTAATTTTAATCTAATAATGTTCTAAAAAATGCTGATTTGAAAAATTAAAAAACTTGGAAATAATTTGGAATCCAAATATTTTGAAACAATTTCAAATTAAACATTTTAAAAGAGTTTTGAATAGAAAAATTTGAGACGAAAAAATAAAAAATAAAATATAGTTTCGAAAACTAAAAGAACACGCTTTAATAACAAAGCGAACTAAAAAGTAGCAAATAAATTTTAAGTATGAAAAGTTTGTTCTATAGCAATATAAAGTTTACTGGTTCATTATAAATAAACGACTTGTAATACGTTTAAAATAAAAAGTTATATTAACAAAGTAGTACATTTTATTATAGCCTGACATCAAATGTTATAAGTAGTTCATTTGTAGCTATTTATAAAGTAAAGATATGATAAAAATATCGCAAAAAGCACCTCATACTTTTTTACAATTAAATTTATTATTTTGTTAATATAACTTTTTTATTTTAAACGTATTGCAAGTATTTTAATTATAATGAACCGGTGGACTTGATATCGCTATAGAACGAACTTCTCATATTTAAAATTTATTTTCTACTTTTTAGTTAAGTTTGCTATTAAAATGTGTGTGTGTGTGTGTTTTTTTTTATATAAGTTTTTTGAAACTATAATTTATTCTTTCTTTACGTATGAGATATGTTAAACCAAATGACCCTTTCAAAACATTACCGCCGCGCCTCCCACCGCTGACCAATGTTTTGAGGGTTGGTTTTAGAAGATTTAAAAGTAAACCTCACAATTGCCAATTCTTTAATGGCTCTAAAACTCTGGGGCTCTATTCTTGGCTGGTACACATGGCAATGTATATTTACTTAAGATAACTTACATTTATTTTTTATTGTTACAACTATTAGAACTCGCAGTTTCGCTCACCGTGTGCTAACTAACGAGATTCGATTTTATCTCTCTTCTTCCCTTCATATTCCTCTACCTATATTACGTATTACAGACGATCGATTAACCAGCCAGTTTGCTGTCCTTAAACATTAATAATTTACGGCTTATGCTTAGCTATTGCGTGAATTAAACAGTAACTATTGACAAATAAAAAGGAATTAGATACCCAGGTAACATTGAAATAGTAAAATTCAGCCTATCAAATATTATATTCAATGTCTGCAATAATACATATAAAACGTTAGAAGTTTTAGTATAGTTCGTGATGCGCATATATGCAGTAAAGTAGACAGATTAGATTACTAGGGTTGAATGTAAGAAATGTAACTTACACCGTTGTCATATTGTTACATTGCTACATAGTTACATTAATTTTAATTAATTGTTTATAAGTCCTCATTCTTCCTATTATCGTAAGAGGATCTTACGTTTTTCACTATCGTAAACAGTTTTCTTTGCACACAAACTTTCATTATTTCTTTACCTAGCTTAGCACCTCTTCCAATTATGGAGATATTTTTATTTTTTACGGGAACATTTCTTTTTTTGTGAGGAGAGTCCAGGTTGTCGAAGATGATTCACTTAACCAGGTTCAGGTTTAGGCCTTATCCAGGCTCGGAAAAGGAACCACACGTGGTGCACTAATTCACCGGTTAACAAACTTACAACTTCAGCTGTAAAGATAAAGTAGATGTAAGCAGAAGCACATGGCGGAGATGAACCTCATTGGCTGGTGCATTTTAATACTCCCGTATTCTTCCACAATATAGTTCCAACGCCTATTTAGCTTCTTGCTTTACTTGCGTTCAACAAAATACTTAAATTGTTGTTATAATATAGAATATAACGTTTTAATGTAATATACTGCAATAATACACTATATGCCTTATCGCCAATCGCAGAACATTCAGTTCTCAAGTTTGCAATTCCATTCGTCAACCGTAGGGTCTGCCTGTTGCCTCAGCGCCATCTTGGCCTGCAAAGATCGGAAGAAGTTTTATTTAAACATCTGCGAGGAAAGTCTTTAAGGGGCGTGAAAAGGTTATTATATTGAATAACTTAGTGTCCTAAGTGGCTGGTAAAGCGTGATAATGGACGTCTCTTACCATCCAGTAAGAGAAGAGCGAATTCCAAACAATGCACGGAAAAAACCTGAAGTACCATCTTAGCTGAGATCTAAAAATCCTTACAATGTGATATGTGATTACTGTAATAACACTATCTCTCATATGTTCAATAATGCAATTGTTTATGTAACAACAAAGAGAGCAGTTAAATTCAGGTTATCTGAATGAGGTAAATTGGGCAGTGGAAACAATAATTTGTTTACATGCGCACGTGCAGATATGTTAACCAATAGCGTACTATACTCCATCCAGCCTTAGATCCACCCCTTGTATCACTTCGCGATAACCTGATGTTATGACCTGGGACTAACACAAAACAAACACCACGTGGACTCATACCTCGTATCTATGTTGCAACAGAACAATATTTGCTCAGGAATTTTAGAAATATCGCGTTACATTTAAGTATTCTTTACCAGGGTCATCGTAGATCTTGAAAACTCACAGTTAATCGCCGATATTTAAGGTACTATATTCTATGGTGTGCTTTGGTTTCGCCGTATTGCGAGTTCGTTGTTGATGGCTTGTGTTTACATCGAGTGCGGATCTAACGGTGGAGCGATTATAGAGGTTGAGCTCAGTGTGGAGCGCGGAGGAATACACCACATTGTTCTAACAGCAAATATATAGCGTTCCACTCTTAGAAGACAGTATGGAGTTAAATGGGACATCTCTGTCTCTATCTAGCGCATACAAGTTGCCATTAGCCGCGTCCTTTTCTACCCTCGCGCTGTTGCCAGACTACTAATAGCATGGTAAAAATATTCATTTGTTATAAATTTCAGGTTTGAACACATTATCCTATGCAGAATTTTTTTCTCTATCAGGTTATATCCTTTTCAGAGTCATTATACATTTCTATAGGCCCAAATTTCTTCAGAAAACGTTTTTTTCAATAGAAGTCCGAAATTTGCTGTTTCTACACTCATCACGCGCTAACTAACAAACGAACTGCTAGAATGCATCTATATTTTTTACTTAGGTAGAGTAGACTATAGTGCTACTACCTGCCTACTTTGAATTCTCTGTTTACCCAGTTAAGTGTTATAATTTTTTAAATTAAATGTTTTCGGAAAATTTTATATCTGTGCACTGCAAAAGTTACGCAGTGTGAAACTTTTTTGTTATTGAGTTTACATCAGGGAACCAGCGAGAACAAATGTTGAGGAAGGTTGGAGAAAGTTTTTAAAATAAACCAAAAGGCAGTAACCTCTTTCTTTTATCCAGCAAGGCAAACAAAAGGTATTCATTTATTCAGCGCCAGGCCTGACACAGAAGATAGTATAAGGAGCAGCACTAACATTAGTTGGAAAGAAGCCGTGTGTGTAACTGTGAGCTGTTATTGCGTTATTTGTTTAATATTTTTGTAAATATTTGTAGTTATGGAGGGGGAAGCTAGGAAGAGACGATATGTTGGTAAATTAAGAAGTAAGGAACGCCAAATAATTATGAATGTGTTAGATTATTTTTGAAGTAAAATGCGTGTAAGGCAGTAAAAGAAACAGCTAAGGCTATTGAGTGTTCAGAAGCAGCAGTGTATAGGATTAAAAAGGAAGTAATGAAAGGACTTCTAAGAACGCCATCGAAAAAGAAAGCAAAAAGGGCGGGACTACACAAAACGCTAGGTTAACGCAATATGATTGAATAGTGCAAGGTGGATTGCGGCGAATTGTTCATTCTTTACAGTTTGCAAATATTCCACCCACGCTGAATATAATTTGTCACGGGTCAACAGTGATGAGACCCTATCAAATTTCTCAAGGGCCACTCTTAGTCGGTTCTTACATGATTTGGGGTCCGAATATGAAAGAAGGGGTAACAAGTGCATATTAATAGAAAGAGACGATATCGATATCATCAGATGGCGACATAAATATCTAAAATACGTAAAAAGGTTTAGGGACCAGGGGAAATCAATTGTTTATACAGACGAGTCATTTGTAAATTTAGGTCATACAGTAACAAAGGCATGGAGGGATACCAAAGTTAAAAGTGCCCATCTCGTCAAGCAGCAATTGAAGTACTAAGTACAGGACTCTGGTCACCTCGGAGTCGCGCGCGGAGAAAGATTCGCAACTAGTACATGTTGCAACACTGCGCTCCATTTAACGTGTACTGTCTTCTAAGGGTGAAACGCGCTTTAGATTATAGACACTGAGGAAGCTGAAGAAAACACATGAGTCATACATCAGGCTGCGTTGCTTCTCGCCCTGTTCATGAGGATCGCCTTTTGTTTGTTAATAGTTAATGTCCTGTGGCAGAGGTTTGGGGCGAGGCCTTTATGTTTTGAAAAAAAAGGTTGTATAGTGGACACAGTTAATCGGCAGTTCCCAAGAGTTCAAAATGGCCAACATTACACTAAACAGCAGACAGAAGTATCCCAAAAATCAGTCCTGCCAACGTACACAATAAAGGCATTTCTAACCTCAAATATCACAGAGTTAAAGTATCACGCTTTCAAACGTTACTAGTGCTTGAACATCGTTACCACATAACAAAGAACCTACTCACCTTCGGAAAATCTTGTTCTGCAATAACACTTTTGCATAAAACTACTTCCGAGCGCTAAATGTCATAATATATATTTAATACACTGCCGTGTAGCGAACACAAAAATGACAACAATAACTAACTGTAGCTGCATACACTGCTCTAAAAGAATTCAAGACAAAACCACGCAAACACAAGCAGTACGTCCACAATTTAATAAATTAATACGGCGCCTAAGCAGAATCTTGTTTTAAAATCTATTGGTTGGCCTTTCTGCAACGCGTTCATAAACAAGCGCTTCTGTGGCAACATAACAGACGCAATAACACCAGCTATGGCCGTAACTTTACCATGGTTATATGTTACGAACAGTTAGAAGCACTAATACAACCTAACGTATGGAATATCACCAAATATAACCAGACTGCACTATAATGGGGTAAAAATGTCAAGGTTGCTTTTGGGGTATCTCAATAAGCTGTGCCTGCTATAAGGTAAATGTAAGTTGTAACTTGGCAGTGAAAATGTGACTGAAGCAAGTTTCACCGTCGGCTATGCTAGGTCTGGAAAAACAGTTGAAATTAGGGAAATGACACTGAAACGGCAATAAGCTGAGTAAATTAGGAACATTAATAATTTTGTTTGAGCGTACGATTTGACGAAGGCGAAGTCCTGTGTTAGGAAGCAAGAAAACAGTTATTCTTTTGCAGAAAAACACACAGGTGCATTAAAAACTAGTTCACAAACATCTGTAACGATAACGATAACCAGAACGAGAAAGTTGAAATACATATGTTTAAATGGGAGTTTTCACAACCGACGTGACACTTTTCCGGGACCCAGGAACGGGAAAGAAGACTTCACAAAGGTTTATTTTCTCCTTCTCGTTACCGGATACGGCATGTTAGATTCATATTGTGCATATTAGATTTATCGCTGTATAAATTAATTATTCAATGCAGCCGTGCATGAAACAGCCACTAGAGCTGAAGTGTGGCGATTTATATTGTGAACAGATGATGCGAGCGCTATGAGCAATTAATCATGTAAACAGACATAATGAAAAGTAAAGCAAGTCTATTTACTTAACAAATGCAAATAAACACAAATCGTAATTGCCATATGATTGGACTGAAACAAAAGTTGGTCACAATGGAGTGGTATAAAATTGTATCGCACTAGAAATCTTTTAGTTAGCGTGCACTGTATTATAAGTTCTGCTTTTAGACTATCACTATGCTGTCTAAAAACATTCTTATGCGTTTCTTAAGGTATAAAATCAATTGGTGACTAGACGAAGAAATACCAATAATAATGGATGTACCTTGTTCAAGAAGGTTGAAGGACAGGACTACACACCCAATCACACGCATTCGATTTATATAATTGACTGATCACATGCATATTGTATTTCAATTGAAGAAAAGCACTTGCAGCTAATGCCAAATTTGAGATCGAACATTCGCGCATTACCAATAACTACATTAACACGAATTTTAATTACATCAATAAACGCAATTCCCTGTTGAAAGAGTCGAGTTCCGTGATCCAGGGGGTAACATGCTAGCCTCCAGTTCCCAAGGTCACGGGTTTAAGCTCGGCGAAGGGCCATGGGGCTTGTTTCGGGCGAAAAGATCCTTAGCATGGCTTCCTTCGGAATGGAAGTAAGGCCATTGGTCCCATGTAGATTTAGGGCGCGTAAATGAGCCTCAAACCTGATAAAGAGGCCTATGAGCAAAATTAAGCGATATTTCACATCCAATATAGCATTATGCTGAGAACTACAGCAGTTATGGAGCGCCCGTGAATAAAAACTCAATTTAAACTTCACTCTTGAAAAATCCCAAGAACTGAGGTAAAAGCTAAGGTAATAAGATAAGATAAGTACTACGGATTGGAATTTTGGCCCTTCGGCCATGTGGTCTTTTGTACCTGTTTCCCACAAGGGGGCACGAGGGATGAGAAGGGTGAGGTGAGATGAGACAGAAGCGGCCAATCCAGGAGCTCCGACAGAGCAGTGGGCGGGGTCCCCAACAGTACCAGATTGAAGCTCCCGGCAACATCTGGTACAGTGTGGTACAGTCTGGTACAGTCTGGTACACTCTGGAGGTTGACACAACCCGCCGAGAGGTTGGAAAGTTGCAGACTGCATCGCCGGGAGACGGACGTTTATAGAGAACATACTTTTTCCCTGCCATACAACGCCCAGGATGTGTTTCAAAGCTATCAGTCCTGAAATAAGAAGGGTTTATGAGTATTTGTTCTAAACGAGAGCATTTATTAATAAGTTTATTAATATTAGCATGTATTACTTTAATGTTATTTATTATTTTGTATTATTATGTAGTATTGACAAACGTTTACCAAAATTTGAATGACACTGAAGAATTTGAAAATAATTTAAATAATAAAAGCAATTCAAGTATTACATAAAAACTGCACATCCAAGATAAAAATTGGATCAAAAACCTTTAAAGGTTTTGTGGTATCAAAACGTCTACGACAAGACTGTTGCCTTCCACCAAAATTATTTAAAATTTATTTACAAGAAGCATTAAAGATTTGGAGAAGAAGCTATTCTCAAATGTGAGTTCAGATTGCAAATAATGGAATGATTTACATCATTGACCAGAGATCAAGAAGATATGGAATATATGATTAAAAAACGACTAGAAGAATGCAATAAATGGGGACTAAACATCAACACATCTGAATGCACATATTTGGTGATTGGAGACGCAAAAGAAAATTTATAAATGGAAGGAGGAAATAAAATTAAATGCTGCAATGAAGTAGAACATTTAGCAGTTGAAATAAACAATAATGGAAAATAGGATGAAGAGATAAAACAGAAATACACACACAAAGGGAAATACCCAATTTCAACACTAAATGGAATTCTATGGATCAAAAGTATTAGCAACAAAACAGACATATTTATAACAGCAGTGTCAAAGGAATGATAACTTACAGTGCTGATATATGGCCACTTACACACACCACACAAATTAAATTACTGACAACAGAAATGGACACCTGACGAGAGCAGCAAGAACTTAGAGAAGAGATCAAATAAGAAGCGTCATTAGGATTTCTTTGGGAGTAAGATCAACAATTTTGGATGAGATTACATTCAAACAGTTGAATGGTATGGGCATGTAAGAAGAATGCCTGAAGACAGAATACAATGAAGAGATTGAATTTGGAAGGTGAATACTGCAATAACAGAGAAGAATGGAGAAGGCCCATCGGAAGAGATGTTACACATTAAAAAATCTGATGTGTTACACTCACATGACTTTCTCTACTCTTGTACCAACCATTTTTACAAACTCTTATTCCTATATCTTCTTCGTGTTAGTTAAGATAAACATTTGTACAACTTATGTTATTGCTTATTTTCTTGTAGGTACAAGGGGAATATTAGTATACAATATCTTTGTGCGATAGTCAAATCTTTTAAAGCTTTGAGATTCCGATCTCTTTGCACACTTAACATATAAAAAAATGAACAACGATGTTCCATTTCCAAAACTGACACACATAACAAGGAATACCTCCGAAATGGTTCACCCTACAACAAAATTTATTGAGACATAAATTGTTTATTTTAGCAAGATCTACATTTTTTGTATAGTAAGATTTTGTCTATCGCTTACAGTTTACGAGTTCAAAAGTCATCCAGACTAAACGGGACTACACAGGCTATAGCCAGAAAATTCAAACTAGACATTTCATTTGTCATATAAATATCTTAAACATATGGTATTTTAATAAAAATCGTTAGAGCCATTTTCAAGAAAATCAAAATTTTCGAAAAATTTTCCATGTAAAGGGTGGGGCTGTTTTCTTCAAAATCTTCGTGCTGCATCCTTGAAAGACATTAAACTTAAATACCAACTTTGGTTTTTAACCGATTTTTCGTTTTTGAGTTACATATGTTGTCCACAGACTGACAGACACCCCCACACACACACACACGGATCCGGTGAGATCTCGACATCGAATTTTTGGGTGGAATACGATAGTTCCTTCTACTTGCCAATCAATGAGAGGACGAAGGGTGAAGTAAATGAGAAGTGAGGTGAAATGGATGGGCAGGAAATTCGGTGGATGTATTGAATCTTCAAATCATTCGCCTAGTGACCAAGAAAGCCCCCAAAACACCCAGGAAGGTCGGCGAAGGTAATCAAATCTGCGGTGCTTCCTGCCCGATTATTTCTGTATAACTGTGTTAAACAGACCAGTTGCAAAGTTCCCGTTAGTATATCTGGCGACCTTACGTACTTCAAAAAGAATAAACACGCCATAACAAGGCCATTGTTGGTTTACATTTGTTCTCATCAGCAAATAAAAGCGTAATCATACAATTTGTTTCCCAGTTAACCATGGTCAGCTACACGACTGTGAAGCTCGATGCACCGCTGTTTACAGTTTACTGGTCAACATCGCACCATTCGTGCGGCTATTACACTATTTACAACCGTTACGTTTATCAACATATACTCACTATTGCTCAACTTTATACAGCATAGAAACAATTAGAGATAAAGAATAATTTACTACACACATTCTGACTTGGTGCACTCACATGACTTTCTCTAATCCTATACAGATTATTCTCGTAAACACATAATATTGCTAATTTTGTTTTAGACACAAGGGAATATGGAAATACAGTAGGCTTTGAGCGATAGTCACATGTTTTAATAACACAGTTGCTCGCCATGTAATGGCTTTGACATTCCGTTCTCTTTGCGTGGCCAAGAGACAGAAAGAAAAACCAGAATAACCACTTCATATTTAAGAAAAGTATAAGCATTGGAATATTCAAACAAATAACAAGGAATATCTCCGAAAAGCTTCATTCCACAAAAGATGTAGCTATGTGACATAAATTGTGTATTTTATGGACGTCCACATTTTTTGAACAGGAAGATTCTATCTCTTACGATTGCAATGCAAATGAAGACTTGAGGACATTCCAAGAAAATTGAAGATATACATTTCACTTGTCATAAAACTGTCTTAAATATAAGCTATTTTAATCAAAATCGTTAGTCATGTTTGATAAACTCAATATTTTCGAAAAATGTTCCATGTACAGGATACTCTGGAGTAGGAGGATTTTCTTGAAAATCTTTCTGTAGCATCCATGAAAGAGTTTGAAAGTATGCTACACTTCTTTCTTTCCCATGGGTTTACCTGGAAAAAATTAACTTATAAAATTAGTAGTTGTTGCCTTATTATAGCTTCACTGGAGATCAGGAGTGTCAACCAATGTACAGAGTGATTAAAGAGTGTCTGAAGTTGCAATAGGAGTTGGGATTGGGTAAACCTAGAATATATATATATATATATACATACATACATACATACATACATACATACATACATACATACATACATACATACATACATAGATAGATAGATAGATAGATAGATAGATAGATAGATAGATAGATAGATAGATAGATAGATAGATAGATAGATAGATAGATAGATAGATAGATAGATAGATAGATAGATAGATAGATAGATAGATAGATAGATAGATAGATAGATAGATAGATAGATAGATAGATAGATAGATAGATAGATAGATAGATAGATAGATAGATAGATAGATAGATAGATAGATAGATAGATAGATAGATAGATAGATAGATAGATAGATAGATAGATAGATAGATAGATAGATAGATAGATAGATAGATAGATAGATAGATAGATAGATAGATAGATAGATAGATAGATAGATAGATAGATAGATAGATAGATAGATAGATAGATAGATAGATAGATAGATAGATAGATAGATAGATAGATAGATAGATAGATAGATAGATAGATAGATAGATAGATAGATAGATAGATAGATAGATAGATAGATAGATAGATAGATAGATAGATAGATAGATAGATAGATAGATAGATAGATAGATAGATAGATAGATAGATAGATAGATAGATAGATAGATAGATAGATAGATAGATAGATAGATAGATAGATAGATAGATAGATAGATAGATAGATAGATAGATAGATAGATAGATAGATAGATAGATAGATAGATAGATAGATAGATAGATAGATAGATAGATAGATAGATAGATAGATAGATAGATAGATAGATAGATAGATAGATAGATAGATAGATAGATAGATAGATAGATAGATAGATAGATAGATAGATAGATAGATAGATAGATAGATAGATAGATAGATAGATAGATAGATAGATAGATAGATAGATAGATAGATAGATAGATAGATAGATAGATAGATAGATAGATAGATAGATAGATAGATAGATAGATAGATAGATAGATAGATAGATAGATAGATAGATAGATAGATAGATAGATAGATAGATAGATAGATAGATAGATAGATAGATAGATAGATAGATAGATAGATAGATAGATAGATAGATAGATAGATAGATAGATAGATAGATAGATAGATAGATAGATAGATAGATAGATAGATAGATAGATAGATAGATAGATAGATAGATAGATAGATAGATAGATAGATAGATAGATAGATAGATAGATAGATAGATAGATAGATAGATAGATAGATAGATAGATAGATAGATAGATAGATAGATAGATAGATAGATAGATAGATAGATAGATAGATAGATAGATAGATAGATAGATAGATAGATAGATAGATAGATAGATAGATAGATAGATAGATAGATAGATAGATAGATAGATAGATAGATAGATAGATAGATAGATAGATAGATAGATAGATAGATAGATAGATAGATAGATAGATAGATAGATAGATAGATAGATAGATAGATAGATAGATAGATAGATAGATAGATAGATAGATAGATAGATAGATAGATAGATAGATAGATAGATAGATAGATAGATAGATAGATAGATAGATAGATAGATAGATAGATAGATAGATAGATAGATAGATAGATAGATAGATAGATAGATAGATAGATAGATAGATAGATAGATAGATAGATAGATAGATAGATAGATAGATAGATAGATAGATAGATAGATAGATAGATAGATAGATAGATAGATAGATAGATAGATAGATAGATAGATAGATAGATAGATAGATAGATAGATAGATAGATAGATAGATAGATAGATAGATAGATAGATAGATAGATAGATAGATAGATAGATAGATAGATAGATAGATAGATAGATAGATAGATAGATAGATAGATAGATAGATAGATAGATAGATAGATAGATAGATAGATAGATAGATAGATAGATAGATAGATAGATAGATAGATAGATAGATAGATAGATAGATAGATAGATAGATAGATAGATAGATAGATAGATAGATAGATAGATAGATAGATAGATAGATAGATAGATAGATAGATAGATAGATAGATAGATAGATAGATAGATAGATAGATAGATAGATAGATAGATAGATAGATAGATAGATAGATAGATAGATAGATAGATAGATAGATAGATAGATAGATAGATAGATAGATAGATAGATAGATAGATAGATAGATAGATAGATAGATAGATAGATAGATAGATAGATAGATAGATAGATAGATAGATAGATAGATAGATAGATAGATAGATAGATAGATAGATAGATAGATAGATAGATAGATAGATAGATAGATAGATAGATAGATAGATAGATAGATAGATAGATAGATAGATAGATAGATAGATAGATAGATAGATAGATAGATAGATAGATAGATAGATAGATAGATAGATAGATAGATAGATAGATAGATAGATAGATAGATAGATAGATAGATAGATAGATAGATAGATAGATAGATAGATAGATAGATAGATAGATAGATAGATAGATAGATAGATAGATAGATAGATAGATAGATAGATAGATAGATAGATAGATAGATAGATAGATAGATAGATAGATAGATAGATAGATAGATAGATAGATAGATAGATAGATAGATAGATAGATAGATAGATAGATAGATAGATAGATAGATAGATAGATAGATAGATAGATAGATAGATAGATAGATAGATAGATAGATAGATAGATAGATAGATAGATAGATAGATAGATAGATAGATAGATAGATAGATAGATAGATAGATAGATAGATAGATAGATAGATAGATAGATAGATAGATAGATAGATAGATAGATAGATAGATAGATAGATAGATAGATAGATAGATAGATAGATAGATAGATAGATAGATAGATAGATAGATAGATAGATAGATAGATAGATAGATAGATAGATAGATAGATAGATAGATAGATAGATAGATAGATAGATAGATAGATAGATAGATAGATAGATAGATAGATAGATAGATAGATAGATAGATAGATAGATAGATAGATAGATAGATAGATAGATAGATAGATAGATAGATAGATAGATAGATAGATAGATAGATAGATAGATAGATAGATAGATAGATAGATAGATAGATAGATAGATAGATAGATAGATAGATAGATAGATAGATAGATAGATAGATAGATAGATAGATAGATAGATAGATAGATAGATAGATAGATAGATAGATAGATAGATAGATAGATAGATAGATAGATAGATAGATAGATAGATAGATAGATAGATAGATAGATAGATAGATAGATAGATAGATAGATAGATAGATAGATAGATAGATAGATAGATAGATAGATAGATAGATAGATAGATAGATAGATAGATAGATAGATAGATAGATAGATAGATAGATAGATAGATAGATAGATAGATAGATAGATAGATAGATAGATAGATAGATAGATAGATAGATAGATAGATAGATAGATAGATAGATAGATAGATAGATAGATAGATAGATAGATAGATAGATAGATAGATAGATAGATAGATAGATAGATAGATAGATAGATAGATAGATAGATAGATAGATAGATAGATAGATAGATAGATAGATAGATAGATAGATAGATAGATAGATAGATAGATAGATAGATAGATAGATAGATAGATAGATAGATAGATAGATAGATAGATAGATAGATAGATAGATAGATAGATAGATAGATAGATAGATAGATAGATAGATAGATAGATAGATAGATAGATAGATAGATAGATAGATAGATAGATAGATAGATAGATAGATAGATAGATAGATAGATAGATAGATAGATAGATAGATAGATAGATAGATAGATAGATAGATAGATAGATAGATAGATAGATAGATAGATAGATAGATAGATAGATAGATAGATAGATAGATAGATAGATAGATAGATAGATAGATAGATAGATAGATAGATAGATAGATAGATAGATAGATAGATAGATAGATAGATAGATAGATAGATAGATAGATAGATAGATAGATAGATAGATAGATAGATAGATAGATAGATAGATAGATAGATAGATAGATAGATAGATAGATAGATAGATAGATAGATAGATAGATAGATAGATAGATAGATAGATAGATAGATAGATAGATAGATAGATAGATAGATAGATAGATAGATAGATAGATAGATAGATAGATAGATAGATAGATAGATAGATAGATAGATAGATAGATAGATAGATAGATAGATAGATAGATAGATAGATAGATAGATAGATAGATAGATAGATAGATAGATAGATAGATAGATAGATAGATAGATAGATAGATAGATAGATAGATAGATAGATAGATAGATAGATAGATAGATAGATAGATAGATAGATAGATAGATAGATAGATAGATAGATAGATAGATAGATAGATAGATAGATAGATAGATAGATAGATAGATAGATAGATAGATAGATAGATAGATAGATAGATAGATAGATAGATAGATAGATAGATAGATAGATAGATAGATAGATAGATAGATAGATAGATAGATAGATAGATAGATAGATAGATAGATAGATAGATAGATAGATAGATAGATAGATAGATAGATAGATAGATAGATAGATAGATAGATAGATAGATAGATAGATAGATAGATAGATAGATAGATAGATAGATAGATAGATAGATAGATAGATAGATAGATAGATAGATAGATAGATAGATAGATAGATAGATAGATAGATAGATAGATAGATAGATAGATAGATAGATAGATAGATAGATAGATAGATAGATAGATAGATAGATAGATAGATAGATAGATAGATAGATAGATAGATAGATAGATAGATAGATAGATAGATAGATAGATAGATAGATAGATAGATAGATAGATAGATAGATAGATAGATAGATAGATAGATAGATAGATAGATAGATAGATAGATAGATAGATAGATAGATAGATAGATAGATAGATAGATAGATAGATAGATAGATAGATAGATAGATAGATAGATAGATAGATAGATAGATAGATAGATAGATAGATAGATAGATAGATAGATAGATAGATAGATAGATAGATAGATAGATAGATAGATAGATAGATAGATAGATAGATAGATAGATAGATAGATAGATAGATAGATAGATAGATAGATAGATAGATAGATAGATAGATAGATAGATAGATAGATAGATAGATAGATAGATAGATAGATAGATAGATAGATAGATAGATAGATAGATAGATAGATAGATAGATAGATAGATAGATAGATAGATAGATAGATAGATAGATAGATAGATAGATAGATAGATAGATAGATAGATAGATAGATAGATAGATAGATAGATAGATAGATAGATAGATAGATAGATAGATAGATAGATAGGTCATCTCCTTAGCTCGGTGGTAGCGATGCTGTTTGCTAAACGCATTCCTGGGTTCGATTCCCGATGCTAGTGTGAGGAGATCTGGTCCGGAGTGCACTCAGCCTCGTTAGGACCCTAAGGGGTCAATTGAGGAGCTACTTGATTGAAAATTAGCGACCCCTGGTCAAGACGACTGCATAAATAACCGGCCAAGAGGGGCCGGGCGCTGATCACGTTCACCAACAGTGTTGCACCCCGCTCATGACGCCCGTGGTGGACAGAGGCGGAGATGGAAGGTAGGTCTCGGCCCGGATGGGCTGTTGTGCCAGGGGGCTACTTTTTTGAGAATAAATGTCCCTATAAACATATGTCCGAAAATAAATCTCTGTTGAGATATGAGCCACTTAGTTGTGTTTATTTAAAGCACAGTTGGACTTCATCCAATGGATAGATTGGTCAAGTAGGTCTAATAGCATGGCCTCCCCATTCGCCGGACCTCAGTCCACTGGATTTTTGGCCATGGGAACATTTAAAGACGTTGGTCTATGCCAAACCTATCGACAATGTGCATACGTTACAGGAGCGTGTAATAAATGCATGTGGCCGAAACCGAGAGCAGCCAGGAGTTCTGGATTCTTTGAGAAGAGAAGTTGAAGCAAGTGTAAAAATGTATGATAACCACATGGAGCATCTCCTGTAGTAGTATCGACATAACGTGCAGATGTTACCAGAAGACGGAATGGCAGCTATCATCACAACTCCTGTTTGGTGTTTATGGATGTTTACCCAACAATTGGTCTGTTAAACTTTTGTGACAGTAAAGTATTCACTAGAATGCGCTTGTTGGAACAAGTTTACTGCCTGCCGTAAATACTCAGCACAAGTAAAATGACTGATATTTCAACAAGTGTTTGTTTCCGGACGTATGTTTATAGGCGCATTTATTCTAGTTTTGACCAACCCAAATCCTGTTTCAACATCAGACACCGTTTTTAAACACCCGGTATACGGTGACGCACCTCTCCTTCGAAGACGTCTACTTTAAGACCTATAAGATCTCGTGTTTGGTGTTCAGACTAGCTCTAGCAAGAGGTCCTAATCTACAGGGTATGCGTGAGTTATGGTAGGAATGGAACCAAACGAAGAATTAACCAACATATCACTTTATTTGTAAATTTCCAGATTTGTAGAGAACTGCCGACGATATTTAAATAGAATGTAACTTTGTAACTTCAACTACAGCTTTATAACACTTTTAACTTTGTCACCCTTTAGCAACCACCGAATTATGTATACGCGCTAGCTTACGTACAACTCCCAAGTTGCACGTGTACTCTCGGCTCGATTCAAGACGAGTGTGTGTTGCGTTGCATTTGTTTTTGCGCGAGCAACACGAAGGAAGCGATTTTCGTTGGCTAACTTTAGAGCACGTCATGGTAAGATAGGAATCAGCCCGCTGAATCACTAAGGCTGAGTACAAACAACAATTGTAACTTTATCACTCATTTAAATCTGCCTAGGCTTCCATTCTTGAGACTTTAACATATTCAGCTTTATTACGTCTTCCCCTTAACTATTGACTAGAATCTCCTTTTGTTTCTTTCTATTATCAAATATATATATATATATATATATATATATATATATATATATATATATATATATATATATATATATATATATTGACATTATAATTTCGGTTTCAACGGTTCCTGGGTATTTTTAAATTCATTCGTGTGCTGTTTTCTGTTGCAGGTAAAGTCTATATTTCCAAATTTAAGAGCATTTCTGAGTAAGTATTTACCGTGATTAACGTAAAATTATGTATAACGTTTTTATAATAGTGCAATATGTATGGGTTACCTGTTAAATGATTCGTGTAAGCGTTCACACATCGGCTTTTAAGAGCGCTTGGGTTAAGAAAAAAAAAAAAAAACAAAAACAAAAAACAAAAAAAAAAACAAAAAAAAAACAGAAATTTCAATAAATTAATTACCTACCTTGTTTCCAAAGTTTTAATGAATAAGGGACAAATCGATATACATATGTAGCAATATGCTTTATTCTGTTCGCAAAGCAACACTATTCTTCTCATCCTTACTTTTACGTTTTCTTCTATGGTAGTGTGTAGTATTTTCTTTCTAAACTTTCGTTTTTGTTCTTTCCTAGACTCCAGACATTCCGAGTCATACATAAATATTGCATATAATAAAATTGGAATCAAAGATTTTCTGCTAATTCACAGTGAGTGAGTGAGCAAGTGAGTGAGTGAGTAAGTGGTGTGTTAAGGGTCCGTCAACAACTAGATCATTAGGGCCTAGCTAATTCTCGATTTTGGGTGAATACCTGATAAATGAATAACGGGCACATGGAAAATCAAATATTGCACTTTAAAAATTGTATATATGGATGTGCCTTAGGTTTGTGGTGTGTGCGTGTGTATGTTAACTTTTCATGCAAGAATGTCCCAACGAATTGTTATGAAAATTGACCTTGGTTCCCACTTACCTTGATTACTTTCCCTTAAAGGCGGGGCGAGGGGGGAGGGGTTCTAATACAGTGAAACATCAAACAGTCGAAATATATCAGTGATATATTTTTGTCAAAATGTACAAGAGAAAGTTATAATGATAATATACCTAATGAATTTTGTTATTTATAACATTTTGACATTCATATTAATGTGCAAAAAATTATTATCTACAGGCATCTGAAAGAAACACACGTTTGCATACGGTTAAACATTTTTAACTTCTATTAACATCCCAGAAAAAGGAACACTTTATTACCGGTTTTAAAACATCGCGTTGTCTCTATGTTGCACAGAGCGAAGAGAAGAGAGGGAGTGAGTGTAACAGAGTAGGAGTGAGGTAGTGAGAGAGATTGAGGGAGAGAGAGAGACAGAGAGAGAGAGAGAGAGAGAGAGAAGGAAGAAAAGAGTCTTCACATTTTACTCAATAACCTGAGTAGAGTAGACCTGATCATGATTTATAAAATTATAAGATCCTTTTCTCTGAAGCGGTTTTAATTAATAATTTATTTACCGTGCTGCCTTATCTTTGGCACATTTAGTTGCATTTTATACCAAAACTAAACATTCCGAACATCAATTACTTTCTTTTCTTGAACAACTATTTGATAACTATGAATACAAGATCTACTTGTATGGTCAAGTGGTCAACTTTCTATCTTCTCAACCCACAGATAGGAATTCGATTTCCGGCTGGGGTAAGGAAGTTTTCTATAACCACAATCGTTCACTAGAGTATGGAAGTAAGAATTTATGATGGAACGAGATGCGTTTACTGAACACCAAGGTTTAAAAAAAGTTGTACAAAATAAACAATTAAAACGAAAAATGCAAAGACTTTGCCTAACTTTATATTTACATCATTGTTACATTTCTCGTGTATATTGGTACATACGTCTCAAGAATAAATTGTATTGATCGCAATGAAATCACAGATTGCGGTGCAACTTAATAACATTTCTGGTATTTTATATTCACATAACTTTCTCTACCCATTCTTCAACAAACTTTTATTTGAAAAGGCTATTGTTTGGAACTTGCCATATTGCCTTCTTGTTGGAACAGAGATTAGATGAATATAGGAGGGTTGCTCAATAAATAATGCTCCATGTTTTTTTTCTCCAAAAGTGTTTATTCCACAAAATTGAACTTTACATATGTGGTAGAATAAGGTTTTGTCTGGTTACTCTATTTTTCTACATAATAGCCTTCAAGTTGCACGGCCTTTCCCCAGCGATATATGAGGGCATGTATTCCCTGTCTGTAAAAAATCTGACCTCCCTGTCAGCTTCAAAGTGCTGCAACAAATCGCAAGCAATGTCTTTTCTTTGGGATTTGTGATCGCCAGTTAGATACCGAGGAACCCATCTTGCACACGCTTTGAGCCAAACTGGGTTGGACAGTGTTATCCCATCCACCCTGTAGTCCCGACTTGGCTCCCTCAGATTTCCACTTGTTCGGGTCACTGAATAATGCCATTTGTGGAAGACATTTCGAAGACGACGAAGAGGTGATTCTGTTTACTGAAAAGAGAGAGTGAGAAAGGGAAGAAAAGTATTACGTATTTAATAATTCAAACCGATAACGAATATCTCTATAAGTGGTTAACGCCACAAAAATGTTATTCTACATAAACTGTGTGATGTAACAAGATATACATGTTTTAAGATTTTGATTATATTATCTTATATGGTTTGTCAGTTATGCAAAAGTAATTTGAAATAAAAAAGTCTTCAGAGGCTGTTCCCAGAAAATTGAAGGTGAACATTTCATTTGCCATAACAAAATAACAAAATCAGCCTAGTTCTGTTCACTTTATTTTCTTCCAAAACTGAATGCTCCTTTGTTTCTTCACTTTCTCTGTCTCTCAAACAGCTGACTTAGACGATACAATCACTCGACACTACTAAAACTGCTTCATTGACTTTACTTTGTGTGACGTATCTCTCCCGACTGTACACACACACACACACACACACACACACACACACACACACACACACACGCGCGCACACACACAAACAGTGCCTGCTGCGACGTCTCATGTTTATAGCGAGGATGACATAACATGGACCTTTCTCGAACTTCACCTTTTCTGGAACCTCTGCGAATACGCCGGCCGCCGGACACCTCGCAAATAATTCGAAAACCCTTTGTCGTGCAGCGCTCTTTGTCACGTGTGCACAAGCATTGGCGCGAAGCAGCCTGATCTTGAGCGCCATTGATACACGCACCATTAGTTTGGTGTGTGATGTGAGATAGCTTGAGCTTGGCCGTCCTTTGATGTGCACCGCGGCCGGCGTCACAATATCTTAAACTTATGCTATTTTAATCAAAAGCATTAGAGCCAATTGGAGAATGTTTGTGTAGAGTAGTTTGGGGGTAGCGAATTTTCTTGAAGTCACTAAATCGCATCTATGGAAGACGCTAAACTGAAATACCAGGTTTGGTATTTAACCAACTTTTCGTTTTTAATTTATTCACAACATACGTAAACACACCATATTGACCTTGTATAAAAATGCTTTTTTTTTTTTTTTTTTTTTTTTTTTTTTTTTTTTTTTTTTTTTTTTTTTTTGTAAATTCAGTGGGCCTTATAACATGTTTTCTGGTGAAAGGTGAAAGCTTGTAATCGAATTTTTTGGGTGGAATATGTAGTAGAGAATGCGTTATATTCACTTGACTTTCTAACCCAGCATAATTTTTTTAATACATCTTGACAAACTATTCTTACAGAAATCTTTTTCTTGATTCGCTGTTACCTAGGAGGTTCATCTTGGAGTCCAGCTGCAAGAACAGGTCAAGCATCTGCAGCTTCTGAAGTGTTATCTGTCCATCATATTTTGGCTTGCCTCCAAAATAGCTCCTAATATATCGGTAGTTAGAATGTTGTTCAACAAGCAGGAGCCAATATCTGACCCAAAACAACTGTGCAATCTGCAATATAGATAATCTATAATATGTATAGTTTTGTTTGAGCAAGAATTTGAGTATAGCATAGTTAGAATTGTGGCCAATGTGCTTCTCTGGTACAAGAATACATTGCATTTTAGAGTCATAGTGCTCTATTTTATTAGCTGATAGAGATATTCTATGTTCCATAGGCCTTTGCTGAAGTATAGAAAAGGAATGCAATTCGGTTCCAGAAGTTTTCAAAATAAGGATGTGTCGATCAGTAAGGTAAAGCAAATCCCTGCGAGAACATACTGTGTCTTTTTGGTGTGGGTGTGAAGTAAAGACGACAGATGTAGTCGAGATAAAGAAACACTTTTATTTCCGTAAACAGTAACTTTTTACACTCGTTGCAACAGCAAGAAAGTCTTTTCCGATTCTCCAACAGCACGGCTCCAAATTCGTAACACAAGAACTGTCCCTTCTCCGTCGCACGACTCCTCAACGCTTCGCATACGTCTCTTCTTTCCGTCGGCACGACTCCTCAACGCTTCGCATACGTCTCTTCTTTCCGTCGGCACGACTACTCAACGCTTCACATACGTCTGTCCTTTCCATCGGCACGACTACTCAACGCTTCGCATACGTCTCTTCTTTCGGTCGGCACTACTACTCAACGCTTCACATACGTCTGTCCTTTCCGTCGGCACGACTACTCAACGCTTCACATACGTCTCTTCTTTCCGTCGGCACGACTACTCAACGCTTCACATACGTCTCTTCTTTCCGTCGGCACGACTACTCAACGCTTCACATACGTCTGTCCTTTCCGTCGGCACGACTCCTCAACGCTTCGCATACGTCTCTTCTTTCCGTCGGCACGACTACTCAACGCTTCACATACGTCTGTCCTTTCCGTCGGCACGACTACTCAACGCTTCACATCTCACACTTTACCGCTATTTATATCTCCCAGGCACTATTCTGGAAAGTTCAGTTATTGCGGTGGAATACAAAGCGGAAGATTCCAGAAGCTTCTAACCTTTTCTCTCTTTCGGCAAGCGCCCCAACAATGCGGCCATTCTCTGTCTCTTTCCTTCGGCTCCTTTGCGGTAGTGCCGACAATAATGCGATGGGTGACACTGCTGTTGTCGGCAATTAGATGTGGCGGGCGCGGTGACACTACACTCTTATAGAATCTCAGAGCAATTCTTTAACTTTAAGATAATCGCTGTAATTCATGCAAAATATCTTATTAACCCTCGGACTAATTAAACCTATGATAAAGATATTCCACATGGCTGGTAGATATGTATATGTTTAAGTTTGTGTATTGGCCTAATACCAACAAAGGCATATATTTTGCAAATTGACTAGAGGTTGAGTGTAAAAGAAGTTCTAATATGTAGTGTAGGGGTAGCGCGTCGACCACAAATTCAGGAGGTCCCGAGTTCGAATCCCGATTAGGATGAATTACTTGGATAAGGCCCGAGCTCATTTGAGCAGCATCACTGCACCTATTTTATACATCGTCCAATATGATCTAACGATCTAACGATTAAAGGACGTTAACGCTTTGAAACGCTCAAGTGTATTATTATGTTTCCTGTAACTCAAAGAAAAGCAAAGAAGATGCACTTGTGAATTCGAGCTGAAATAGCAGAGAAAGCTTTGGCAATTTACATATGCTCTAAACACTCTTAGTAATAGGAGCAAAGAAGTCAAACTTCTAACAGAGATTCCTATCAAATGATAGACTCACAAAGGGAGTTTGAGAAGTAGAAACATCTGTGGATTTTTCAAGAAAGAGGTAAGAAAGAGTTATTTGTATGAAGTGCAGTGATATATACAACTCTACAATATTAAACATCACGTGATCAGCCGTGTGTGTGCAACAAATTGTGGGGACCAATTTGGAGCTATATGGTGGAAAAGTAGCAGATCCGGTCTCGAAATAGAGGTAAAGGGGACCTGGGAATGGTTAGCGGGGCGAGCGACGGGTACACTGACCACATGGTACCCACACTGCTATACTTTTGCCCAACCGACTGTTGCTCTACGAAGTTGCTAAAATAAAATAAAATAAAATAAAAGAGAGAAACATGTAATATTATATCAGTTGTGATTCTTTGCGTGTTTACATTAGTCTAAGGTAAACATTCTATGGACCACATACAACAAAATTCATGCTAATTGGAGCTATTCGGTGACTGATGTTATGTGTGGCCCAGAAGACAGTTGAGAAATCAATAATTTTCATTGTTGTAAACATGTTAAATTAACCAAGTTAAACTAACTTCATTCTGTCTTTTCCCTGGCCTCTACTAACTTCTATTAATATTAATGTTCTTACCAGTTTTACTGAAGTGGCTACCGCAGCGGCTTCCTATGCCACCAGGCAGCGGAGATTATTTTGGAATCGTATTAGGGATTGAGGAATCTACTTGGATCGAGTTGGGAGGAATAAATGTGCTTCGAACACAAATTGAATTGGATTGAATTTATAATTATTCTTACAACCAAAGATACATAAAGTTGGTACCTATATATGATACTGGTTATTAATTTTGTGTGAAGCATGTTGAAAAATGATCAAATGGATGCTGAGTTATTATTTACAAATGCTTGTGAAATGATAAACTCAATATTTAAACTTCCTAAGAATTTTCCTGGTTAAAAACGACTGCGTCATCGTTCACACTCGTAATCAAAATTTACAATATATAAATAACACTTTAAAAATGGATAAAAGTTTAGAAATTCAAACCAGGATTAGTTAAAAAAATTTAACTATTTTATTATTTTATCAAAATATTCTCTTTTAATATCGGTGCATCTTTGCATTCAATGAAACTAGTTCTTAAAGCAATGATGCCACTTCCTAAGGCGCTTCAGAAAACAGGTTTTATACTGTTCCACTGCTTCATCTGATGACGAAACAGTAATTTATGTTTAATGTTTATAAACAAAAAGAAATCACAAGGTCCTAAGTCATGGTTCTATTTGGAGAGTTCATGGGGCTGACCTTTACAGCACCCAGGTGCTCACTTGTTAGTTTTGCTGTATGCGATGTGACGTGAAATGATTTTTTCATTTTTTGCGTTTTTCACAAACTTTTAAAAAATGTGTGACAAATTGTCATTTGTGTAGCAATCGACAGTAACGTTTATCTTCTAATGCTATAGTAGCAGTATGGTCCATTTTAGAAAAAAAAGCAACCATCTTCTTACTAGCATTGCACATTCTTGGACTTTTTATAAACTTAGGTTCTTTTCGAAACACCCACTGAACCTCTTGAGTTACCTTGCCATAATAAGGGAAGAATAGAATCAGGCAAACTAGAAGCTACGACACATTGTAACACGATATGCAACACATAACTTTTATCACAAGTTGTGCTGAAACAAGATATTCTACGGATGAAGATGAACACTACGCGTGCGAACTGTGTAACACTGAAAGCTTCTCACACCACTCAAATGAGCGAATACGTGACTGAAACAATGGAAGTGGCAGCAACAAAGGGACTTTTCTAGCGCCTTCTCGAGACTTCTGCCTGAGTCATTGCGGTGCGTGTGTGTGGATTCTTCTCGAAAGGTCTGTGTGACGTCAGCTTTTCCAAAGCTCCGTGTGAGATCAGCCCCTCTACTAAGGGAGGCGAGGCAACAAACGGGAGTTAGTGAGTTTTAGAGTTAGAGTTGCGACATGAGTCGGTCAGTGTGTCAGTGAGTGCAAGACAGCTGTGTGTGTGTGTGTGTGTGTGTGTGTGTGTGTGTTTGTGTGTAAGTAGATTCCAACGAGCGTTGAGTGATAGTAACGCCGTAGTTAGAGTATGAGAGACTGAGAATGTGAAGACGCTGAAAAGACTGAGCAAGGTTACGAGAAGTAAAAGTTGTGTATTGTGGTAACACAGAAGACTTAAACTGTGTTAACGACGAGAAGAAAACTGTATTTGTGATACAATTTTAAAAGGCAATGAAGTGATAGAAAGTAATAGGACTAGATTTTTGTCGTCTTGTCACAATACTACCCTGCGCTGTTACATGAATAAAATTCAGAATTTGGAAACACGAAACCACATGAAATGTCGCCCAGAAGTGAGTTGATGAACGAAATGTGTTGCCAAAAGTAAAATGTTGTTTACAATGTTAACTAAAACATTCAAATCGATCATGCTCTCTGGTAACAAAGAGTTGAACTTGCACTACTTTGTGGTGATAACCACAGAACTGTGAGAAAGCTGCAGACGAGTTTCTCAGGCGGCATCTAGAAATTAAAAAAACACCATTTCAAGCCGTAATAAGCATTTTGAATTAAAAGATCATTTTCTGTGCTGGATGCAAAATGAATGGTAGGCTGAAGAGAAGCTAGTGATAAAGGTAACACTATTAATGAGTAAAGGCCGGAGAGATGTGCGCTCGCATGCCATACAGGTAGCTGGACGCAGAATGTGAATGACGTTAGAAGTACAGCACGGCCATCAAATGTGCAAACAACTGCCACCATAGAAGCAAGAGTCGAAAACAAAGTAACGTAGTATTCTCCGAACTAGTGAAGCATTACTTTGCAAGTGTTTGCATACGCAAGATCAATGTGTAGTATAACGCGACTGTTTTGTTTCGTCTCGCAGTGAGCTGCAGACGTAGAGCGATAGTGTTCGTTCATGGTCAGACTGTACCTACCTGCAGTTGTTTACATGCGCGAGTCATAAAGCAATGTGTAAAATCCACGTTGGTTGGTTAAGACTAATGGCACTGGTACTCCCAGAATAATAGCGTGACGAGGCTTCTTGGTAAAGTGTTGCACTCACATTTCTTTGAAGGTAATTGGAACCTACTCTGCTTTATTAGACTTTCTAGATGACCTTCATTTAACAGAAAGCAAAACTTCAAGACAGCTGTTCCTCATTATGCTCTGATGTTGGAGACAATTTGAATAGCAGGTTTGATTACTGATGTACTGGAAGGGGCGATCCAGGGCCTTTGGACATTCGAGCTCTCAAATAATCATTTAATATTTTAACATTTTTACATCAATGAGAATTACTGTGTTTGTCAACTGACTTTGAGGCCACACCATATTTTACAGTTCTGTGACATAACTACATATGATAATGTTCCTATGATTGTAAACATTATTAGTTATATGCGCTGAATAAGGCAATGAAAAGTAGATTGTTTAACACTTGAAATCCTAAATTTGGTGTAAGAGATGTAGCTGCAACTTAAAAATATGTATTGAATGTAAGGAAAACAGTTTAATGGCAGCTCTCAGAGATTTAACATGAAGGAGATTACACTAAATCAAAGTTCTGCCACCCTTGCAACTTGTATAAAGCTAGTCCATAAACCATACTTACTTGGCAAATCTTATTTTAAACCAACACTTTCCAGGTTAGATATATCGTACTGCATTTACTAATAAGAATTATATTATAAAATTGTCAATGAGGAGGTGTGAAGCCCATACTACAGGCATAGACTTATATGCACAAGTGAGACTCAACGGTAACTATGCAACCATTTAAACCAAATAGTTTACCTGCCTGTAACATAAAACCTGTATGGCCAACTTAAAAAAAACTGCAATTAACATCAAATATGGTCGTATCTTTACCTAGGAACAGTTCCTGGTAATGTCAACTGGACAGACATGTCACCAAAAGTAACTATAATAGGGTAAATGTGTCACTATTGGCTTTTGGCGAATTTCAATGGCTCGCCTTCTCTATAGCAGTGATGTCCAACCTAGTCTCTTTGGAGACGCTTACGTAATTAGCTGCTACGCCCACCTAGGGTGATGACGCCTATGACGTTTAGACTCACAAGCAGTCAGTGTCCAGTAACGGACACAAACAGGCGATTCCATGGCAGTTTTTAAGTCATTATCTTGAATGTTCTGAGAATGTTCTCAGAAGACCTCTTCATTCTGGATGATTTTTACACATATTGTAAGTAGTACTAAAACACAGACAAAAGCTTACTAAATAAAAAGAATGTGGGTCTCGTTAAAAGCCACAATTTATGTCAAATAGTTCTTTTTCCCTATAAGTCAATCATTTACAAGATATCCTTTATTATTTGTTTTAATTAGCCAATACTTATGCTTTTTTCAAATAGGAATACGAGTATGCTCTTTCTTTTTTTTTTATCTCTTGGCCTTGTAAAGATCGGAATTTCAAAGCCATCGTGTTGCAACCAGCTCTTCAAACATTTGATTATCGCTTAAATGCATTTCCATATTTCCAAATTTCTTTTGGACCTACAAGAAAATTATCAATATGATGCCTTCTGAAAATGCTTATGTCGTTTAAAATGAAGCAGATAGATAAATAAGCGTTTGTAAGAACAGTTTGTATAAGAGTGAGTATATTTGCGTATATTTGCGAACAGAGTTCCTCCAAATTCAACTATTCTAACTATTCGCGATATGTTACGCGCAACTACTTGGTGGATCTTCTAAAGCTATAGTGGAAGGAGGTATTTCCAACCTCCTCTTTTTCGCAAACGTTGGACATCGCTGCTCTATAGCACATACAGCTTATAGCCGTTCAGTAGACGTAACCGTTACTCCTTTGAGGGGGCAGGTGGAATTGATACATGTAATTTCCAAAATTATTGACCTGCCTTTCTGCAATTGGACGCACCATACAGCAATGGCCTTTGCCTTAAATGTTTAGATAACTTCAATTGTTTGAGGCTTTAATTTCTTATATCATTTTAGTTTTAATTGTAGTCATTATGGAGAAAATGCCCACAAAATCTGGTTTGCCATGCGATAATATGGAACTTACTCTTACCAATTTCACAATGTTTCACAAAATATGATTAGACATTTTTTAATTTGGTTACTGCGTTTCGAAATGGGAAATTACTTTTCAAATTTAATAGTGATACTGTCCCAGTATAAACTGCATTATTTCTGACAACAAAGTGCAGGTTATTTATTTGACAGATATGTTGTCTTGCACGCTGGGACAAAGGGACTGGGTTAGTACTTGAGAAGATTATATAAATATGAGCACTTTAATGTAAGGTGACTTAGTGAATACTTTGGCATAGCCATTACTTGCAAGTTACGTAATTATGTCACGCGTGCAGGTCACAAGGAGGTAGAACCAGCGGAAGTCCGCCCTCTGCCGTAGCTTACTGCAGACCAAGAACCAGTATTTACCAGCTTGTCAAGTCAAAGGCGTGTCTAGCATTCACGCATAAGACCCATTTGTTCATTATTCTCGTGACTTTTGTGGAACTGATGCTGTTATCTAATGCAGCTAGTTACATAATAGTATTTTTCACCACTCGAAATTACAGCTGAATGATTCTACCAAAACGAAAGAAAGCCATTATATTCACAATTTGTTTGGGGGGTTTAGTCATCCAGACATTTTAGTCATCAGGATGTCATATTTCAGTTAAATTTACCTACACATTTACTCCCTCAATCGTATTTCCAAACTGTAAGAAGGATAATCACCATTAAAGAAAACTTCCCATCCTCCAGACGGGAATCTGGATTTGGAAGTTAGCATGCTAACCACCAGACCAATAAGACAATTGTTGACTTAACAGTCTGTTTAGTCAATGTGGTGCAGTTCGGCCGCCTACTCTGAGGAACCTTTATAATCGTTTTACATGGGCCCTTCCTTCTTTCTGCAGAGTTGCAACATTTTAACATGAACCTTTGCAGGTAATGAAACAGACATAAAACCTAGAATTCAGAATTTTGGCAACTGAGACTCCATGTGGAGCCAACATGTAACTGCCACTTCCTTAAACTCAGGGTTGCTATTAGTCTTCAAGGACAGGGATAGAGGTTTCCCTGTTCTGAAGGGTGGAGATGGATTTATGTCAGTTATTACTGATGGGTAGCGCACATTTCCTATGTGGAACAGAGCTAAAGAGATTCCACCAGAAACAGCCCTATAGCCCTATAGCTCTTATGCTAAGGCATTGAGATCACCATTGTTGATAATTTTAAACTGACAAAGTTTTTAATAAGTTTCAAGTAGACAGGAACACTTTATAATTCTTTAATTTTAAAAGTTAACATCCTAAGAAAAGCCATAAATTATTGCTAGAAACTACGTATGTAGAATTACAGCTATAACAAACGTATTGCACAAGAAATATCAACATGTATTGTAGATATTGACACAAGTAGTCAAATATAAAGTAAACACCTAAAAGTATCATTGTTCTTATAGCTTTAAGTTTAATATATAATATGTAGTTGCGTAGACTTCTGCGGCTTTGTTCATTATTTCTTTCTTGGTTTCCGGTATGAGTCGTGTCGTGTTTGGCTTTTTGCGATTGCCCAGTGGAGAAGCCTAATACAGCGAAACGCGGGATGGTTCAAAAAGCCAAGAAGACGCGGCTCATACCGGAAGCCAAGAAAGGATTTATAAAATATTGACACATGAAGTCCAACAAATGCACAGTAGAACGATTATCAGCACGAAGCTCTCAGTAAAACATGGGTATATATTATTTATTTATGCCAGGAGACTTACTGCTGGTGTTTTTAAACACACAAGCCGTGTGTGGGCTATGTTTAAGAGGTGGAATCAGGACTGAAAAATTCAATGCCATAGCCGGGATTTGAACCCTTGTGGTCTAACCGGGAAAAGTACGAATCAGCTGGGGAATTTAATGTCGTACTGGCAAGTTGGCCATGGTAGCTTAGTGGTTAAAGTAGCCGCTCGATAAGCGGAAGATCCGTGGTTCAAATCATGGCTATGGGATTTCGACAGCGGTACCTCCCGGCAGACCTGGCAACTATAAGGCCATCCATCCGTCGAGAACAGTTGTTACAATGTGCAAACTCCCCACACGGCAGCACTAACTCGTCCATCGCCAACACTTCCGACCCGTTAAGACTGGATGGTAAGAACGGTGAAATGAAATAGAGCAACAGGAAATTCGGGGATGTAATTATCATTCCCAACATTCCTCTGGTGAGCCGGGAAAGCCCCCGAAGGAAACCCTTGGGTCAGGTAGATCAGCCGAGGGAGTCGAATCCACGAGCTCCCAAATACGAGCCTCACACGTTACTGTGGAATCATCTCAGTCGGTTTCATTGTACGGATTAGTCATCATTTATTGCAGTTCTATCTCACCTGAACACAGATCTCCCTTATAATACCCATAAGCCAAGATCCATGATAATCCTACTCAGGACAAACCTTTCTTAATAGCATCCCCAACAGTGAAATTCGACGGAGAAACTAGCTGAACTAGAAGTTGCACCGAGCGGAGAACTTTGATGAACTCAGCGCGCTTCAAACCACAGATCTCGACACGGCGAGCCGGCCTGCAAGCTATATAGGTATATTCTGTAGTTACGGGTAGCAACATCCGAGATTCCCACCTTAAATGATTGGGAAACTTGCAAAAGTGAAGATTTGCCTTTTATTTTCTGAGTACTCGTATATGTACTGATATATTCCAGTACGGGACACTCCCATGATACATAGCAATTTCAGTTTGAGTGACACAATGGAACTCAAGTGTTGAATTTTGTTGTAAATACTCTCCAAGCAGGACCAGAATGAACGTAAAAGATAGTTACCTAATACTAAAAGGCATTTCCTTTATAAGTATCATATAGATCTCACCTTACCCGTTCTATACACACTATCACATTTCATTTTCTGCGTCAAGATCATCAATGTAATCTACATAATCCAAAACGTCAAAATATCTTCCTCCAAATACGATACGGTATTGCAGTTCAGTAGAAGATAAGTTCCTCAAACCAAGTCAGTTACATCTTTAGTAACATACTGCAAGAACGTATTCTCCACGAAGCGGCGCTGGGGCGGGTTTCCTCCGGGTTCTCCGGTTTCCCCCGCATCTCATTCCACCCGTACTCCATCTTCATTCCATGTATCATCACCAGTGTCACCGCCTGCGGTGCCGTATGTAGCAAAAGCGGGCGTTAACTATAAAAAGAAAAGAACGTATTCTCCGACATTTACTTCTGTGGCAACTTACTCCAGAAGTATCTGAAAGGAGTAACATACTTCGGAAACTCTTCACTCTCGTATGGAGGTCGCGAGTGTTGAGTTGTATAGTTGCTTACTACGGAAGTAGAGTTGTTGTTGTAGTGTTTAACGCCCGCTTTTACTACTACGGCACCGCAGGTGGTGACATTGATGACACATGGAATGAAGATGGAGTACCGGTGGAATGAGATGGCGAGGGAAACCGGAGCATCCGGAGAAAACCCGCCCTGACACCGCTTCGTCCACCACGAATACCACATGGGGGTCCCTGGGATCGAACCCGGGCCGCTTAGGTGGTAGGCGAGCGCGCTAACCGCTCGGCCACGGCGCCGCCACGGAAGTAGAGCTTACTCTAGGTTGGGAGAATAGTGACGTATGAATGAATATTTATTTCTCATTTCTCACAATTACTTTAACTACTAATAGTACAATTTATTACTTGAAGTTACTTCTAATGCTTCCCCTTATATTTAAAATATACATATACTTTCTCCTTTCTTCTAGTTTTCCTGATTACCCTCCCCTTATGCAGGACTTACACCACATATACATAAAACAAAATAATGGGGAAGTTTATGAATAGCGAAGTACATGTATTTTACTTGTGACAGTAAACTCAGACTAAAGTGCGTTGATGAGTATTTGCCCAAATGCATCTGATATACAGATATTTTAATTTTAAAGTATCATTTTTAAACCAAAAATCCTAGATGCACAGCGTAAATGTGAATAAAGTGAGAATAGGAATTATTTTAGATCTAACTCCACTTATATAGAAATTAATGTCCTCCCAATGAGAAACGTAACAAAAAGGCAATGACGGGTATAAGCAGTAATCATACATTTCTAAATAATAATAATAATAATAATAATAATAATAATAATAATAATAATAATAATAATAATAATAATAATAATAATAATAATAATAATAATAGCAATAATGACAAAAACAATAATAATGATAATAATTTCCTCATATTTTCCGGTTTTCTCTAGTGGAGTCATTTGCTATATTTGTTATACAATTTCTTTCTCTCTTATAAAGGTGTTTCCTCCTGTGTCAGTTGTCTGTCTCTCTCTCTGATTCACTCTATTACGTTCTTCCTCCGAGTCGTTCTTCTCTGATCGCATGGATTTTCCTCCTCAGTTTTCTTTCTGAATATTTTCCCCTTCCTATCTTAATTATTATTGATTTGAAAGTGGTTTTGCTTGCTTTACCCATTCTGCTTCTACTCTTCTGACACCTTTATAAAATGACAGTTGCATTATCTTCAGTATAACACACGTTTATGTTTCGTGTGTATCTGATAAAGTTTAAAGTAAGAGATCATCTTCAAGCTGAAATCCATTTTGAGTCCCATAGATAATCTTAACCGCAGAGATGCATTTCGTGAATATTAGTTTCTAAATTTGACTAATAAGATAATGCCTTGGGGTTGTAGGTTTCCAATATAGTTTTTACGTGAATGATCTTTATTTTGCTTACCCTATGTTGAGTTTCTGCCTTCTTCTGCGGTCGAAGTTTCGCCGCTCGGCTATTCATTGGGTCCTTATTTTTATTATGGCGTATATCAGGAAGTGTAGGTGCAGAGGAATTAATTGACGAATACTTGAATGAAAACACAATATGTCTGATATTACTATACAACTATGCATTATCTGCAATTTCTTCCTCATATAATCACAGAATGTCATAATAAATTAGTGTGCTTTTAAGCACCTCCTTTACAATTCAGCCAAACAAACAGCTGCAATAACACAGTGTTATGGTAATAAAACTACATATTTAAGACCCTATATGGTTCTCTTTTTTCAATAACTCAAAATTCCAAACGATTCGTCCACTTAGGAAACTTATATAGCTCTTATTCTTCGTCGCCAAGAGAAGCCACATGTGCTTATTGGTTGTTTTATAATTTCAGAGAGAGAAGGAGTTGTATTACCTTACACAAATAAACTCGTAACATCTCTACAACATTAAATTGCAAACAGAAAGATATACAAACATATAAATAATACCATAACACTCTGTATATTAGTTATATGTGCAACATCAACAAATTAACAAATTAAATATGACAAAGAATATTAAATTTGGGAGTAAGACACTCAAATATTGCCAGAGTACTGGATATGCATGATTGAACTTACATGAAAGTCGAGATTCTTTTAAAAAATTTTATCCTATAAAATGATTAAGAATTCGTGAACTAAAAAAGAAATTGCATGATTTGTCCCCGGACGTCATTTTAAATGCCCTACTGCAGATTTAAACGTTGCGTGGATTTTATTGGGAGCTACACATTTAAATATTGTGTTGTTTTCTCACTACTGATATGTTCAGCATTTTTCTTCCTATAAAATGTTCCTTTTTGGAGCAGGTATTTAACGAAATTTACTACACATGTTCATAGAAACATAACAATAAAATTTATGCTATATTTTACTGTCGGATTTATCTAAGTGTGTATTTTTAATTTAGAAACACAAAATTTACAGTTGTTTAGGCAAAAAATATGTAAGTTTAAAACAATTTGAGTTTAAACTGCAGTAGACACAGAAAAACCTAAGGCAAACTTCAAAAGTAAATATATTTTGAACATAGCATTAAAATATTAGACCAAAATTTAAATTTGTTTGTTCGAAGGAACAAAAATTACCAAATTTGATCATAATTTGCAAACTTTTAAAGCAAAATGGATGAAATTAAGGCTATAGCATATTAAACCTATTGTATAAGTTTAAAAAAGCGTTCAAATTTCAAGTTTTCAGTCATACATATCCTTAAAACGTTTCTCAATTTTATGTTATTATATTTGTCATCTTTCTTTTCTATTGGAATTTTAGTATCTGTTTTCCCGCACTCCTGTTTTCAAGTAATAATGCACTTTTACTGCTATATCTTTCACTACTGGGAACAAATGAGTGGAGAAGAAATTTTATTAGAGAGAAATGGCTCAAAAATAGTAATGTTATACAGATAAATCAAATGTTTTTAGACCAATCTTAAGTAAGGGATTTAGGAGAATTTTTGTTGAATATAAAAAAGAAAATGGAATTGTTAAATTGAAAAAAAGATGGAAATATTATGTGAAAATGGGGAAAAATGAGGGAGACTTTAGAATTTAAGAAGTTGATAAACGTGACTAAATATTTTTTTAGCGGTCCAGGGCAGTGGTACTCATCCCTTTTTCTCCGCGTACCCCCAAAGACAATTTTCCATCCCAACCTGTACCCCTAGGCTTAGCCCTAGAGTTATCCTTAATTCAAATTATACGCATGCATAGCTAGTATAGATTATAATATCTATAACTTGTTTAATACTACACAAAGAAGGATTAAGTTAAATTCACTTTTGCAAAGACACGCTCGCAATGAAAAGTGAGAGATGAAAAGACGCTGTAGGTATAAGCTGAAGACTTTGTGCGTAGGTTATTTAACGGAAGCATTGAAATGGGTCATACAGCGATGCACGTGACGCAAGTGTTTGATAACTACAAACTTTGCGGTTGTGTTGCGTGCATAGAGGAAGAACATTGTATTTGTGCATTACCAGCTTCTGAACAACACGCGATCGCCATTTTACCAACTGCTGTACAATCAGTGTATGCTTCCATTTGATGGAATCTTGCCATTTTAAATGCTGATGTTTGCTTGATAGAACGCTTAGGTCCTGTTTGTTTATAAAGATTAGATAAATTCGGAAGATTTCCGCATGTAATTTACGGCCTTAGAAACCCGTGCCAAAATCTTGTGTTACGCCTACGGTGCATTCTGAATTATCTTTTCCCGCCTGTGCTTATACTGCGTTATGTAAGGGGTAGTTCTTTATTGTGAACGAGGCATTAAAGCGCTAAAGCCAGTCTGGGTGGTTCAGTTGGTTAGACGCTAGCCTACCGCGGGTACAAACCTAGCCCAGATTGATGGTTTTTAAATGTGCTTAAAAGCGACATCTCCTTGTGCGAAGACTTACTGGGATGTAAAAGAACTTCTCCGGGATGAAATTCTGGCACACCAACGGTGCTATTATGATCCTGGCAATTGACAGCGTCGTTAACAAATGAAAGTGCAGACACAGGGTAAGATTTTGCAGTCACGTTATTTAATAGAGCGGCGTAGGGAAGTGGTGACCCCATCACCGAGTGGGACACCACTGCAGTCACCCGAGTGTTGGCGGAATACCAAAACCTTTCGGGGTTGGGAGGAAATGCCCAATCCCTACCTCAAGAACTGAGGATCTACCCGAGTACCCTGGGGATAAAACAGGTACCTTAAGCCTTGGGCTAATCCCCCACCTTAAGAAAAGTGGAAATGTGAGCCTTGGAAGTATGGATCCGAGGTAAACCCTGACGCTATGGTAGTGGTAGAAGGTGTTTAATAGAAGCACTCACATAGTCACGAAATGCAAGGCATTACAAATCCCAAATGATGTGTTACGTGCATTGAGAAGCTACGGTCTGTCCACCAGGTCATGATCCCTGGCAGAAATGCAACGAGTCACTACATCACTAAATAATTCTAGGTACACAGCGATATCTGAAGCTGGACTTGTGCTTCTGCACCTCCGCGAGCAAGGTACTACCCTTAATAGTGTCCAATATGGTGGATGAAAGATAACATAACTTATAGCTAACACAGGGAACAACCAGCCTATATCTGTGTGGTATGTGAGTAGGCCATCTACAAGTACCCTACGTTAAAGATGTCCCGAGTTCGAATCTCTTTCTTCGATGTTTTCTTTTATCCTGAAAAGATACTGTCTTTAAGGTCAATGGGTACCAGGCTCATTTGAGCATCATTTTACCCATTTAAATCATCGTCCAATAGTATCTATCTGGTTAAAGGACCTTCTCTATCCACTATCATTTATTATCATATATCGTCCACTATTGTTACAAAATCACATCTTTCTGTCTGTGAGAAATATCTTATGGAGATAAATGTTTGCAGAATTAGTTTCATTACAAATTTCCTTGCTGGTGCAAAGAGGATACAGGAAGCAGGAAAGAGGATACAGCGATTGTCAAATGTCAAGAAATACGTATTTCCATAACATCGCGAGAAACGACTGAATGGTAACAGCAGTACAAACAAGGACAAATTATTGAAAAGAATCAAAGTATAAAAGCGACTATCTCGGAAATGGCTGGTCCCAAATAATAGTTATTGGAAATAAATTGTGTGTTTGTTTAACAGATATACTTACATTTTTCTGCAACAACTTTTTGTTAATTATGATTTATTGGTTATTAACAATTATACAACATTCCTTCCGAATGAAGAGCACTGTATTAGCTCTTCCCATGAAATCCAATGTATACTTACATTTCATTTTTCATGTAAATATATTTAATGTATGATATTTTAATCATATTGGTTTGAAAGATTTTTGAGGAAATAAAAGATTTCTAAACGCCCGGAGGCGCACCGTTATGGGCATAGGTACAAAAGATCTTCCATAGGTCGACGTACAAAAATTTCCCCTCCAACATCATAAGCGTACCTTTAATTTCGATTGCAATAGTACGAAAGCACTAATTTATTTTTATTTTGCCAAGCGAGATCCACCAAAGATTTTGATGTCTTTATCAAATCAAAGTAGTCCAATGCTTGATTTATTATACGTCTTTAACTGTCTGATTTATTTCGTCCATCAACCGATCCATTCAAATTAAACAAAAACTATTTAGTTTTGAAAACGTCCATTACACGTTTTTCTAATTTCCAGAAGCTTTTAATACAAAACTGTTACAGAAGCGTATGTAATGAAGTCAGTACTTTGTCAACTTTTTCTGTAAAACAAACACGAAAGACGCTGTAAAAATGTCTGCCTTATAAAGTAATTAAATTATACTGACTGTACATGTATTTGCAGTTGCTGCAAAACAATCTATTATTTACTTCATTATTTCGTTCCTGATGTTACCTAGTATAAGAGAATGAAAGCATCTGCCTCCATTAAAACACTTGCTGCATTCATATAAAGTAACCCTGCCCTGTTTTATTTAATCCCGTTACATATGGAGCATTTTACTCGTTTTGCTGATAGTCATTTTTCCGTGTTATACTTATGTATATGGTCATTATACTGGTAGGTATCTGCTCTTTATTTCATTCATTAGGTAAAATTAGGAAGTCTTTAAAAGCATAGTGATTTATTAGTCCAAGAATGGATCCACATTGAGATGGTACCTTTAGACCACGAAGCCTCACAGTAATGAATTTTTTATTAATTAGGTAATAAATGTAAGTGCGTGTAATTAAGTGAAGTGTAAATCTTGTTTTGCACCTACGCAAGTGTGTAATTGTATTTGTAATCTTAGTTGAGTTATTAAGCGTTAAATGTAAAAAAATTGAGGTCTGTGTTAAAGTACTGTCTGAGATCAGAGTTTCGACATGCTGGAAACGTGTTTTTTTACGAAACTAAGCTAGTTAGGATGTCTCTCCACTCGTCTACCCATTGTCATATCTAGGAGGGTGTATTATCTTTGTTGTTTTCTTTGGTAACTTACGGTGACAGAAAGAGCGAGATGAAATGTTTTACAGGGAATAAACAGGGGAAGTCCCGAATGGCACTTCAAAGGAGGGGATGAAGAAGTCCCAATGAAAATAAATAAGAAACATTAAGACGCGTTAAGTCATCCAAAGAATCCATAAATCAAAATATATTAGGCTGCAGGGGCCCGTTTCCAAAAATATACACGGAAACACAAAACTCGGGACATTTTCACATATACCACCGGCAGGAGAAAATCTGATGCACCAATAAGAAGCACCATGTGAAAGTTGGCAAAGTGAGGCACAAGTTAGAACACGACCGAAACAAGCGCTCTAAGAGCCGCGAGTTACAAATCCTAACTTTGTAATCTGTCTACAATATTTTATCTACGTTAAGATTATTTTATTACCTATATGTTGTATATTTACTATATTTAATGGAATGTATTTACTGCGGAGACATATAGGAGTAATGTGGGCTTTAGAATGAAGAGAAAAAGAAAGACACGATACATTAAAAAACGTTATATTGTGCAATTTTGGATGCTAGTTTCATGTGTGAATTTAAAGTAAAAAATCTGATCTGTTGCACTCACATGACTTTCTCTACTCGTGTACTAACCATTCTTACAAACTCTTATTCCCATATCTTCTTCGTGTTAGTTGAGATAAGCATTTGTACAAATTATCTTATTGCTTATTTACTTGTAGGTGAAAGAGGAATATTAGAATACAGTAGCCTTTGAGCGATAGTCAAATGTTTTAAAGCTTTGAGATCCCATTCTCTTTGCACGCTTAACATATAAAAAATGAACAACGATGTTCCATTTTACGAAAGTTTTAAATTTTCCGAAACTGACACACATAAGAAGGAATATCTCCGAAATTGTTCACCCTACAAGAAAATTTATTGAGACAGAAATTGTGTATTTTAGCAAGATCTAGACTGTTTGTGTAGTATGATTTGGTCTATCTCTAACGGTTTACCAGTTATGCAAAAGTCGTCCAGAGTAAATACGACTACAAGGGCTATAGCCAGAAATTTCAAGATATACATTTCATTTGTCATCAAAATTTTCCATGTAAAGGGTAGTTTAGCGTGGAGTTATTTTCTTTAAAATCTTCGTGTCGCATCCTCGAAAGGCATTAAACTTAAATACCAACTTTGATTTTTAACCTACTTTTCGTTTTTGGGTTATGCTGTCCACAGACTGACAGACACACAGACACACAGACACACACACACACACACACACACACACACAGAGAGAGAGAGAGAGAGAGAGAGAGAGACACACACACACACGGACCGTTTTCTAAAAATGCTGTTTTTTTATTCAGGGGGTCTCAAAACATAATATATTTCCGGTGAAATTTCGACATAGAATTTTGGGTGCAATACATTACTTCCCCTACTTACCAGTAGAGAAAGTAAAATGAGTAAGAAGGTGATTTTCATGGTTCAGCAGGACAAATTTTAAAAGCGGTCTGAGATGCAACTACTAATATACTTTTACAAAAACCAAGGTAAGTTTATTTACCTAGTTGTACGGAATTCAAGGAATAGTGTTTCACCATTTGTTGAACCTGTATTATATGTTATTTTGGAAATATTCCGAAGCATGAACAGTGAGGAGAACGTCAAGTGGTAACGATTCGTAGCTTGGGTGGCCAAGGTCAGTTTATCTTGAAAATGGCACAAATCAGGTGCTGAAACGTACGCTGGTTGTGTATTGGTATTGAATACAACTCAATTTTATTGAAGTGAAGTTTTTAGTTTCTCAATACTTGTGTTATTGGTGGATTATATTGCTTCACTGTAATAGCTTCAGGTGTGTATAATAACGTCAAGATTCCATTCATATAGGTTTGTTTTGACTTGCCGCTCGCTCCCTGCGCATACTGACAACCCCTGGAATAGTAGTTACACCTAACTTGTTTCATCGGTGTCCACGATTCGCTGCCTGGTGATGTTAAGTCGCAGCAACATACATATTCACGATCCAAGCTTTTGACCCACCGCCCTTGAAGTGTATCAACTGACAGACTCAGAGTTCCCGAACTTTACGATGGTTATAGGTATATGACGCAGTTGCCTTGAATAATCTACCACAGCTGATCATGATGCTAAGTGTTCCAGATCATCTCCTATGGCCGAACATGCTTCTAATGAATGCCAATAATCTAAACGCTCCTTTCGAGTCTGATGTCCTAATTAACTTTCATGTTATCGGCGCATAATTAACACCCCAGCTTTCCGATGAAGGATTCATTCCGCACAGGCTGTTGTTTGCAAAATTTCACTTTAACTGCTATCCAAAAGTCCGCATATATTCCTTCAGATCCTGCCGCAAACACACATTTGTTTTATAATGACTGCACACACACGTCTTTTTCTACTCTTGAAGAAGCTGTAGAACGCTTATTGTTCTATCTACTTCATGTTAATCCAGATAAATGTTAACAGAAATCATCTTACTGCTAATTTTCTTGCGGGTGAAAGGTGAATACAGTAGGCTTTAAAGCGACTGGTCGCTATGTGAGGGCTTTGAAATTTCGTACTTTCTACATGACCAGAAGATAAAAAGACAAATAGCAAGTATAAGTACTTATTTTAAAATTGAAAATATAAAATAGAATAGCTCGAAAATGATTATCTTCACAAAACTTTGACATAAATAATGTGCCTTAATGAGACATGCATTGTTGTGTCGTAAGATTTTTTGTGTCTTTTACGGTTACCAGTTACACAAAAATCATTCGAACTGAAGGAAACTACAGAGGATATTCCCAGAAAATAAATTATATACATTTAATTTGTCATGAAAATATTACAAACATACAGGACTTTAATAAAGATTGTTAGGCCTGTTTTTGAGAAACTAAAAAATTTTAAAAATATTCCATGTATAAAATGTGGTTTGAGATGAGAGGATTTTTTGAAAATCTTTGTGTCGCATTCTTGGAAGACGTTGCATTTAAATGCCACATTTGGTATTTAACCGACTTAAAAATTCTGAGTTATCCTGTTCATAGACACGCAAAGGCACAAACACACATGCACATTCTCACGCACAAGAACCAATCTAAAACTTATTTTCTTTTTAAGATTTAGGGAACCCAAAACATGTATTTCCGGTGAAATCTCGACGCCGAACATTTGGGTGAAATGCAATACAACTTATTATACGTAACAAAGAAATTGAAATAGTTGCTCTATTTACAGATTACTCGAGAAAAGACTCCATTTCTTGATAGTGAAAAGCTTCAGTATGTGCAGCTTCACTATGTCCAACCCAGTGTTAAAGAGGGGAGAGCGAATTTACCTCAACCTGCTCTTTACCGGGTTTTAAAGCGTTCATGGAACTCAAAAACAAACCTCTCTAATGCTTGGCAACCTGAATGAGTGAAGGAGAAACTCATGCATAAAATGAAAGAAGTGATACCATGAGACAAGAGCTAACTTTGGCATCGCTATTATACTTTCACTTCGAACGCAAACCCTATAGCGTGATTTGTTCTCAAGGCTTTCTTTCTGACATCCTGTTAGACAAAATCAAGCAGGAGCTGCAAAATCATCTAAGTTCTGCATATTAGGCAAATAAAGAAACCAAATTTGGATCCGGAGACGAAGGTGGAATGATTTCTTCCGCTGCTTCTCTGGATGATACTTCGATAATAACTAGAAAGTCATGTATTTTATATTATTTCACTTGAATCAGCTGTAACGGTATTAAGAGTAATACCGTTGGATATAAGAAATTATTATAGACCTGGGAACAGCCAGAAGGGGTATGTCCTGAAAGTGGAACGGTTAATGTTCACGTGAACAGTGGAGTTGAACAGAAGGGGACGTGGAAAATGGAACTGTCTGAAGTTGTCAATCCCCATTATGCATTTCCAGTAGGATTTGTATTAATATGTGCCGTTCTTGTATTTGCGTTTGGATTCAAATCTGCGGAACAGACTGCATTTGCCCAGCTCACGTATATAGGCGATGACCGGAAACCAACTGACAAGAAAAGAAAAATTAAAGATAAGCAAAAGTCACATGTTGGGCAAGGAAATACATCAAGTGATGAACAAGCAGATATAAAAGGGACCGCTAAACTGATGCTGAAAAGAGCAATCCATAAAAGCTGTTTCTAAACAAAGAAGGCAAGAAACTTAACCTGTAAAGGAACAGAAAAATACAAACAAGGATGTTACCAAAGTAATTATTGGTAAACAGCAAAAGACAGTAACAAACTAGGAGCTAAACAGACAAAAGGAAAATCGAATGAAAGTAAAGGAGAAGAAATTAAGAACAGCAAGCTGAAAGGAACCAGGGACGTACTCCTGATGGAATTCTACCAAGATAAGGAATCAAATATAATTTAATTCCATTTTCCGTCATGATATAGGAGCATTCAGGGTTTTGTGTTATATACTGTAGGTCAAGTTTAAATATTCATTTAGTGTAGGTCAAGTTTATTGTTAAAAAAAAAGACCTCTTGTTTCTGAAGTTTTGGTGTTGTTAGGATAAGTTTAAAAAGGATTTAAAAATGTTTGAATTGTGTATATGATTTATTGTTTTCTGGTATTCTTAATTTCACGAGATACGATGTAATGTTAGAAAGGTTTTACTTAGCATATAGATATTGTTTAAAACTTTTAAGTTATTTCAATAAATTGTTAGTTATGCACTTGTTGTTTGATGTGAACTTGTGCTATCCTAAAGATTCGGCGGATAGGAATTAATCAAAGGAGAGTGATATTTAGAAGGGTAATTTAAAGAGATTATAGCAAATTGGCGCACAGCGTTGGAGATGATATCCCCTTTGGAAGTGCTACGCATGTTACCGATGTTATAGTTTTGATCACATGTCAAAGAGTTACCTTACTGCCCCAAATGCGCTCAGTAGAGTGCCCCAAATGTATCTTCCTAATAGCTGTGTGAACTTTCAGGGTACTCATACAGCTAAGCATAAACAGTGGCATTACTTATTTCCTAAGTTCAAGCAATTAGCCCCTCTCACGTGTTTTTTTCTGTTACCTTCACATCTTAGGATTTTCTGGCTCACCTACTATCACTCCTGGTATTTCTGCTACTCCATTTCTGGATGTATGTTTTATGGGGTTTTGATCTCTTGGAGACATCTTTACCAGGTATTGGTCTGATCATCCATTCTGGGTACTCTCTCCGATCTATATATATATATTGATATATACCTATTGAAATTTATACGGAACCCAAAATATTCCCGCAAACGGCAGTGCATGAACAATTTAGAAATTCCAGTTGTAGGGAGACTAACCTGGTCCCGGACTACTGCATTTCTTAGAATGTTGACTCAAGCTGACTCGAGGGGGTTGTATTGCATGGCTGGCAGGTAGTGATTTAGGGGTGGCACTCGTTAAGAAGAGTTCATCACTACAGTTGATATCCGAGTATTAAGTAGTGTGTGTGCTATGATTTTGGAGATAGGAAGCTCAGTGAAACCACCAAAGGAAATCCTTTAATTATTTATAACCGGCACCTTAAAGTAAATCTAAGGCAATTTGATACTACTTTGTGATGACCTAATCTAGAAATTACATGGCTAACATTTGCTGCAAGTATATTCCTAAGAGAACTTTCTGCATTCTGCAACTACAAACATTTTTTGTTTAATTTAAACTAGGTGTTGTGCATATGTGTATTGTACCTGAAAATTTTCCTTCCAAAACCGGCTATTAACAGTCGTTAGTGGTCACTCCATACAAGTGTCAACATTCCACTTGTGACTCATCAGGTAGAGGAAAAGGCTCTGTGCAAATGCCTCTCTTCGTAGAAGTCTCACCCCGTACAAGTGTTCCAACTCCTATGAAATGATGGTGCAGTTATTGATGAAAGGAAAGGTGATGATGGAACAGTCGGTGGAATGAATGGCGGGGAAAACCAGAGAAGGCGGAAAAACTCGCCTACCGCATTGCCTTATGCGGTTCCCTGGTAAGAGGGTGGCACAGCCCATCTCCTTTTGTTTAGCACAAGTTTTAAATTAATTCTAAAGTACACGACGTCTTCTTTTCGCCAAAGCTCCATTCTTGTTACATCTTACAATGTACAAATGGCTAAAGGTAACATTCTACAAATACGAACTCTGTTAACGTATATTTTATTAACCTCATTATTTTTTAATTTCTCTTCCACCCAAAAATTTAATACCGAGGGTTCACTGCAAATAGGTATATGTTTTGAAGTTCCCTGAACCCAGAGGTCCCTGTGTTTACGTATTCGTTTGTATGTGTGTGTGTGTGTGTGTGTGTGTGTGTGTGTGTGTGTGTGTGTGTGTGTGTGTGTGAACAGCATCACTCAAAAATGAAAAGCTGGTTAAGTATCAAAGTTTTGAGCTTGGTAACTTCCAACGGTGTGATACGAATACTTTGAAGAAAATTCTCCTACCCCAGACTACCTTTTATAAGGCATATTTTCGAAAATTTGGATTTTCCTTAAAATGGCTCTAACGATTTTGATTAAAATACCATATCCTTACGATATTTCTTATGATACATACAATGTATATATTGAATTTTCTGGAAATGTCTTCAGAGGTTATCTTCATACTGGATAGTTTTTTACATATCTGGTAAACCGTAAGAGACAGACATAATTTTACAACACAAAAAATGTAGATCTCGTTAAAACACACAACTAATACCAAATACACCTTTATGCTATTGCGATCATTTACAAGATATTCCTTGTTATTTGTTTGAATTTTCTGATACTTATACTTTCCTCAATAGGAACGTTATTATTCTATTTTTTTTCCTCCTGGCCATGCAAAGTGAATAGAATTTCAAAGCCATTACATAGCGAAGCTCTTGAAAGTTTTGGGAATGGTTTAAGCTTACTGTATTTTTTATTCCCATTACACCTAAACATGAAATAAAGCTACTTCTACAAATGTTTATCTCGATTAACGTGAAGGAGACAGAGGGATAAATGTAAGTGTAGTTTGTAGAAGAGTAGAGAAAGTCGTGTGAGTGCAACACAGATATTTTATATAGATACACTATCGTGTTTCTAACAATGAAATATGATGTTTACTTTGGGACGCCCTGCCATAAGCGTAGGCTACTAATCATATCGTAGGGCGATTATAAACATACCTCACGGAATAGCGCGTCTAGAATACGTAATTAATTCTAGTTTTCACATTAGCTTTAATAACATCCTTACTCGAAGCCTCGGCTATGTGGATTAGCGATTAAAGCACAAAACTAGGTTAACTGCTGACAGAATTGTCTCTTTACTTCAGGAATCCATGAAGCGCTAGACGAAAACAAACTCAAAGCGTAGTCAAAGAAGCTGAACCTCAGAGCCAAGCAAGCAAGCACGCTGGTTCAAGTGGTAATGTAGCTAATCACGAGGGATTTACATGCATGAGTGTCAAGAGAGTCAAGGGGATCTGGTTATAACCGGAATGTTTCCAAGTTATCACGACCCCAGGAACCCGGGCGTGAGACTGGCAGAATGTCGAAATTATATCTATATGTACCTACTTGCCTGAGATACTTAACCATCCTCTGTGCCCAAGAGCTTACCTATGACTTTACGTAACAGGTGATGCACTCTGGCATGGTATATTTTGTTATTTGTATTGATTGTACTTTGTTTTCCTCAACCATCACTCAAATTAAATAATTAAAGAATGAAAGAAAATAAAAGAAAGGAAAGTATACGCGTTGCGGCTTAAACCATGTATATTTGTGAGTGAATCCATAAATGTAAACACCATAATTCAAACAAAAGCTGTTTCAAATACAGAATGGAAGGTACTCCTTCGGCCACACATTAACCAGGGATGAGTGAAACAAATATGCCCAATACAATTACTGTCAATAAAGAATCAAAACAAAATAATTTGTGTCAAATATTTGACGAATGGGCATAAATGGTTTATCATTTCACTATCTGTTGTGAAAACAATTTGTGAATAATCTGTAATGCATTTCTATCTTAATTTGAACAAATGTAGTTAACAGTTTAATGTCAAAATCCCATACAAAGTTTAATTTCTAAGAGAGAATCGGCAACGCCACGTTAATATTAAACTGTGACTAAATTTATTCGAATTGAAATAAATAAGACATTACAACATTGTTTACACAATTTCAAATAATAAATCATTTATATCCATTCGTCAAGAAGCTAGATGGATCCAAATATTGGACACAAAGTATGTTTTATCGGCGAAATGGCCCTTTAACGACAATAATTGTGATGGACATATTGGTTACACTCCCTGGTTAACGTATGGCTGGAGCAGTAGCTTTCACCTGTATATGACTGTTAATACATTGATAAACCTACAGTTCTCTCCTAGTGCCAAGATATTTCCATCGATTCATCTTTGAACATATTAAATTACATGAAGATACAGTTTTTAATTATTTTTATACACCATAGCCTAAACGTATTTATTGAGTACTCAAGACACTTGCTACAGAGCCATATCTTCTTGTTTCCCAGTACAAATCTGCAGGAGTGTTCGTGTGTGGCCTAAAAGTAGAAATTTTAACATAGTGTACGCGAAGTAAAATCCTTAGATTATCGCACTATTGCGGTAACATTTCATACCTTTCCGTTGTGAACAACTTGGGTTTCAAGTCCAGTCACATGTCAATGACGCTTTCTATTTGCACATGTTTAATAAGTCAATTTGGTTTGATTAGGTTTTACTTTTCATTGTCTTTTTACACGACTAATTTCTCATAACACTCGCATTATCTGTTCATATTGCAAGTTGTCATACTTCAATTTGTAGCAATTCATTGTAGAGTTAACCTATACTTTATATTGGCAACCTTCTGATTTCTTTGATCTAAAACGTTTTCTTTTATCTAGTATAACCTACATAAAGATTAAATGGCGGCGAACCAATTTAGAAGAAAATAAAATGGAAGAACCAATTCGTATTACACAAGTCACAGAAAAAATAACACTAGAATTACTACCCAAAAATTTATAAAGCGATATGAAATAGTAGCTAATAGCTTCATTGCCTGAGGTAAGGCAAAATATGTTTAAATTAATTTCACTGAGCATGTGCCCTTGGCTTTCTTCGAACAGAGAAGTAAAGAACGGAAATCTTAATCATAGTGGGTCAACTATTAAATGTGTCAATGTCAAGAGGTATCAAGATTACACCATAAGCTTATAACATTCTTAAATCGAATGTTTGAAAGTTACAGGCTTAAAAATTCAGAAATTGTAACCCAGAACCAATTGATGATTTCATTAGCATGGCACCAAACGAGATATACTTAATGACAAACGTGCCTCTAATTATTATTGGTGTTTTTGGCTCATATCGCCGAGAAGAGGTATGAGATATTGGAACGGAGAGGAACACCTCGTCACTGGACATCCAGTATGGATCTATTGTAGTGAAGGGAGACCACAAGCTTCAGAGGACAGGGACGGAGCAGAGCCACAGAGACGTGTGCAAGTCCCTAACTGTTGAACAGAGAGCCACTTGGGGCACCACCGAAGCTTCTTACCTGGGCACTGGCACACAACTACCTTAAACGGGGCCAGGGGAGATGGATTACAAAGCACAAGCAACTGCGCTGTCTGCCCGCATCCGTTCCAACTATCACGAACCACCAAGAAGAACCTTGGCAAGTTGACTTTGGATGATGTCCAGGAGATGAGGATTGGTAATACGCATACCGAACAAGACTAATGTTCCACGGACGTTTCCATTGTAGGTAAAGTTTATCTGGATGTCTATCACAAGCATGCGAAGCTTAGATCGGTGAATATTCCACAGGGACGTTTCTTCATTAAATATACTAAAGAAAACTTACAGTGAACCAGTCGGCATTAACATCTTGGCAAAAATGCCCGGTGTTGCGGCTCGTTTTTTGAACTTGCCAGATCCTAACCTTAACAATGGACACTACTTCCGAAGAACATCAGCTTCTCTTTGAACAGATTCAGGAGTCAATCTTATTGCAATTAAACGGCATGGAGGGTGGAAATATTCTGGAGTTGCCGAGTGATATACAGATAATTCCTTGGTAAACAAGAGGAGAATAGCTGCCCCGATTTTTGGAAGTATTCAGGTGGTGTTTCAGCTTACCCAAGTTCAAGTAAAAAAACGCACAATTTCACTGCTTGTAATTCATTAGTAGGAATAACAGTTACAGACTGCAGTAACTACACTATAAATATAACAAATACAAAGAAATAATACTATTAAATTATTTGCTAGGTAATTTATGTTTTTCTGTTAGTTGAGCCTTTCTTTAACTGCAATAACAAGGTTAGTTTATTATGTAAATTTTATTCTTCTGTCAAGTGAATGTTCCCTTAATATAATAAGATAATTTGTTTGCTATACAAATAGACGGTTTGAATGTTTATTAAGTAATATAGGTGGGCAATTTTTATGCTAGCACTGCTAAAAAAATGCATGAAAAGTCTAACATCTCGCTGTACATGAGAGTTGGTCTTATTTTTAACGTCATTTCTTATTTCAGGGAAATCACTATACATGTGAGTTGATCTCGTTCTAAACGTAATTTTCCTTAGTTTCAGGAATCAATATAATATTATTGGTATTTTATACATTTGTCTATATGTCACTTGTGTTAAAAGTGGTTTTATTATGCTCGTAGGATTGCGAAATAAGATCCTTATTTTAACCTTAGTACGAGTATCATACTCTACTATTACTTTCTGTGCTACATACTGACAGCAAGCAGAGGAAGTATTGTACTCCACCCAAAAACTCAAATGTTTTGTTTTGATACACCCTAAATCCAAAACTGAGTATTTTTAGAAAGCGGTTTGTGAATCTGTCTGTAGATCAGTGCGTTTATCTGTGAACAGTATAACTCAAACGTGAACACTTGGTTGAATACCTCTAACTTCTTCTTCTTCTTTATCTGATTATCCTCCCCGTATAGAGGACTGACACTCCTAGGACTTACAAGCCTGTGTCTAGAGCAGAGGCTTGTTGGGAAGCAGGCGAACCTAAGGACCGGACAAAATGAAGACCTGGAAGCGGGTGGTCAGCCCAGCATCAGGTGTGAGAGGGAGGAGGAGGTTGATACGAAATGCAAGCGAAATGGATGAATGGAAAGTTGATGATGGAGCAGTTGCTGTACTGTAACGAATACAAGTGGGTCCTTGGGTTTGAACCTGGGCCGCCTTGGTAATAGGCGAACAGTCTAACCACTCGACCACGGCGTCGCCTCTTGGTTGAATATCAAACTTGGTATTTAAACTTAGCTTCTTCCAAGGATGTGACACGAAGATTTTCAAGAAAATCCCCCACTGCAACCTACCCGTTGCGTGGAAACCTTTTTGAAAGTTAATTTTACTTTCTCTACTACGTATAGTAAAGTAGAGGAAGTAATGTATTCCACCCAAAAATTCGATGTCGATATTTCACCGGAAATATATTTTTAGAGGCCCCCTGAATTTAAAAAAAAAAAAATTAGAAAAAGTTCCGTGTGTGTGGACAGCATAACTCAAAAACGAAAAGTCGGTTAAAAACCAAAGTTGGTAATTAAGTTTAATGTTTTTCAAGGATGCGACACGAAGATTTTGAAGAAAATTGCTCCACCCTAAACTACCCATTGCATGGAAAAGTTTTCGAACATTTTGATTTTCTTGAAAACAGCATGTGGGATTGGTGGTGGACGAAGCGGTGCTAGGGCGGGTTTTCTCTGGGTTCTCCGGTTTCCCCCGCCCTCTCATTCCACCGGTGCTCCATCTTCATTCCATATATTATCAGTGTCATCGCCTGTGGTGCCGTAGTAGTAAAAGCGAGCGTTAAACACTACAAAACACACATACACATGGGTCTTTTTCTAAAAGTACTTTTTTTTTGGATTCAGTGCGCCTCAAAACATATATTTCCGGTGAAATCTCGACATCGAATTTTTGGGTGGAATACAATACATCCTCTACTTAGTAGTGGCCGCGCCGTAGTCTGAGTGGTCAGACCATTCGCTTCTCGTTTCCTCCGGGTTCTCCGGTTTCGCCCGCCATCTCGTTCCACCGGTGCTCCATCTTCATTCCATGTATCATCAGTGTCACCGCCTGCGGTGCCGTATGTAGTAAAAGCGGGCGTTAAACACTACAACAACAACTCTACTTAGTAGTAGAGAAAGTAGAAATAAACATTTGTAAGAAGAATTTGTACAAGGGTAGACAAAGTCATGTGAGTGCAACACATCGGAGATTCTCAGACAAACTCTATACAGGTCCATGGATGATTGAAATGTTACTCCATTTCGCATTAGGAATGAAGGAACCTTACAGTGAAATTTCTTCTCCCCTTTGTGTTTGTAATTTGCTGTCCACGCGAACCACATGGTTCCTTGGTTTGAGAAGTACTTGCAGTAGGGGCATCATGAGTGATCCAGCTTTTGATCTTGATATTTTATTAATGCTGATACGTGGAGTGTGTTTTTTGCCCAACTTCCCATTCTCCACACATCTAAACCAAATGTATGAAGAACATGTTCCGACACACTCTTTCCTTTCATGATCATCTTTCAAAAGGTAATGCAGTGTGGCACCATCTCTGTCACCTGAATCAGAGCGTCCTTTCTGTTTTTATTACAAAGGAAGAAACGCATTACTTTATTTCATTTTAATTAAGATTTAATAAAAGATATGTAAAACATATTTTCTCGTGTCTCCTGAAATTGTATCACAAAGGCATCTTTACATTTCATGTACACTAATGAGGTACAGCGGAATCAAAGTTTCCTGTCATATTTTCTTTTATTTTTGTCTGCCCTACATAAATTTTCCGTTTTATTCTGTGATTTTGAGATTTATCTATCTTCAATTCTTTTGTATTTTACCTGCCTTTTTGTTTTCTTGTTATTCTGACTGTCACTACACGGTCATCCAATGCATTTGTGCTATTGGGAATATAATCAGCAAGGAGCGAAGCTTGGACACCGATGTAAGCGATTAGGTGTAACGATACCACAGACAGTGGAAAGGAAGCGAACAGCAAGGCAAAACAAACCGAAATGAATGGGACACAACACTCCAAATGCTGTGCTTCCAAATGTTTCATAAAGAAAGTTGGTAATTTTCGTGGCGTACTTACCCCTCAGATATGTCTTTCACCAAGTAATATGCATTCTTAATTCATGAATGACAAATATATAATTTTTACGCTTAAAATTATACATACCAGGAGTGTTCAGAAACTAAGGTTACGAAGCCTGCAGTGAAAAGCTTACATTTTATTTCATGCAACCAATACAGCTGACTGATAGGATATACCTAGGTACATTAGGTTAGTTCCACTTTCTCTAATACGAATAGCAAGCAGAGGAAGTACTGTATTCCACCCAAAAATTCGACGTTGAGATTTCACCGGAAATATATAAAAAAACATCTTTAGAAAGAGGTCCGTGTGTGTGTATGTGTGTGTGTGTGTGTGTGTGTGTGTGTGTGTGTGTGTGCGTGTGCGTGTGTGTGTGGCTGTCTGTGGACAGCATAACTCATAAACGAAAAGTCGGTTGAAAACCAAAGTTGGTATTTAAATGTAATATCTTTTAAGCATGTGACACGAAGATTTTGAACAAAATTCCTTCATTCTAAACTACCCTTTACGTGGAAAATTTTTCGAACATTTTTATTTTCTCGAAAATGGGTCTAACGATTTTGATTAAAGTGATTATGTTTAAGATATTTTTTATGACAAATGAAATGTATATTTTGAATTTTATGGCTATAGCATATGTAGTTCTGTTTACTCTTGATGACTTGAGTAACTCGTAAACGGTAAGAGATAGACCAAACCTTACTCTACAAAAATGTAGATCTTGTTAAAATGCACAATTTATGTTCGAATGAATTTTTGTGGAGTGAACCATTTCAGAGATATTCCTTGCTATTTGTATGAGCTTCCCAATACTTATACTGTTCTCAAATGGAAGGTCGTAATTCACATTTTATGTTGCTTTCTGTGCTACGTAAAGTAGAGGAGATTGTATTCCACCCATGCTTTGAAGCTCCCTGAATAAAAAAAGCATTTTTAGAAAAAGGTCCGGATGTGTCTGTCTGTCAGTCAGTCAGTCTGCCTGTCTGTCTATCTGTCTGTCTGTATGTCTGTATTTTTATGAGCTCTTCGCTAGACTTACTTGTGTTCAAAGCGTGCCCAATAGTGAAGGAAATATTTATAGTGGAAATGATGGAGGTCCATCGATTTCAGATTCAAATGTGCTCTTGCTCACTTTTATTGACTGCATTATGCCAAACAACTTTATTTATCCTCAAAAATAAAGAAAAGTATTAAACTTCCGAGAAAAATGAGCTGTAAATTCACATAAGGAAAACTATTTGATTGATTAAAATAAATTACGATAATTTTACTTGGGCTTCCCTAAATGCTTCTGAAAGAGAAATGGCAGACGAGGTCGCAGGGCAGTGTATTATATCAGCTCTTTTGGAAGAATTAAGTACATTGCATCATTTCAAGGAAGCCAATGCGTGATTGGATAGGTAGACTTTACACTGAGGACCTTCGGACGTCTGGGGTCGCGACCCATTCTTGCTCTGGTGAGCACCCCGTTCTGACAGACTAAAGTCCTACCGATTGTGGTTTGGATCCATGTTACATTATTAGTAAACAACGCATGCTTCCAGCTTGTCGATCCTGGTCTTCTGAGGAAGCAAAAGTTCAATTAAAAATTACGCATTCATTCCTTGGAAATGTGTTGACCGGAGATCAAGATCAGGATCTTGTGTACTTGTGCCTGTAAATAAGGAGAAAACTTTAAGGGCATCTTGTAAAGTTTAGGTAAGGTCATACCACAGGAAACCGTCAGGGAGATCAACATTTATACAAAATCGTCTATTTCTTCCTCTCATGGTTTAGGTCTTAGGTCTGTTCCGGTCTCACACTATCTTTTGCTCTCTTTCTCGGTGTACTTACTCCTCGAGTTCCTCTTGGTTGATATTTCGTTGCTATTTTAGGAATTCTATTTTCTGACATTCGTTCCAAATGATTTAACCAATTATCTCTATAAGGTGTTAATTTATTAGATACACATCCAATATTTAGGTATTCTCTAATAGTTTCAGTTGAAATTCTGTCTAGTAGCTTACTTCCCTTTACTGACCTTAAATACCTCGTCTTTGCTGTTTCAATTCTTATAAGTTCCTTTTGTCCACAGTACATGTTTCACTACCAGATAATAACATTTAATTTGTATTTTCTCCTGGTGTGTTTTTTTTTCAGGGTTTTCTTTAACATTCCACAAATGTTTAAAAATTTACTAAGTTTAAAGTCAATATATTTTTCTTTATCACATGAAACTATCGTACTTAAATAGTTAAACATCGACATGTTACCTTTTATTATTATTATTATTATTATTATTATTATTATTATTATTATTATTATTATTATTATTATTATTATTATTATTATTATTATTATTATTATTATTATTATTATTATTATTATTATTATTATTTTGCTTCTGACTGTTTACCCTTAAAGACCAAGATATTTGTTTTTTATGGAATTTTACAATTGTATTTTCACATATTTTATTTAGGCAATGGAGTACATATCGCAGTTCATCTTCTTCGTCGAAAATTAACAGGATATCGTTAGCATATAAAATTATATTAAGATACAATCCTCGTCCTATTTTAATACCTTTATCAATCGTTTCTTTCAACTCTGGTATCATGTCATCTGTGCATATAAAATTAGTGTTTTATATGTATATAAAATGCCAAATTTGTTATTTAACTGATTGTTCATTTTTAAGCTATGCTAGTCACAGACATATCATATCGGATATATGGACACACATGCACGGACTATTGTCACAAACACTTATCCCTCTATCTACTTCATATTATTCATATTAATAGAGATAAACAAAAGGCCTTAAGCGATAGTCACACCTTTTAAGAGCACAGCTGGTCACTATATGATGACTTTGAAATTCCGTTCTCCTTGCATGAACAAGAGATAAAAAATGCATTCCGATTTGAAAAAAGTGAAGTATTGAAATATTCAAACAAACGACAAGGAATATCTCGGACATGGTTCACTCCACAAATAATTACATTTGACATTTTTGTGTGATTAAGATTTTGTCTGTAACCGGTTTATTAATTATGCAAAAGCCATTCAGAGTAGAAAGGAGTTCTGAGAACATTTTCAGAAAATTCAGACTTACAATTAATTTATTATGAAAATATCTTACACCTAGGTACGATATTTTAATCAAAATCGTTTGAACCATTTTTTAGAAATTTAAAATGTTCTAAAGAATTTCCACGTAAAGTGTAGTCTAGGGTAGGTGATTTTCTTGAGAAACTTCGTGTCGCATTGTTTGAATCTGCTGACTTTGAATTACAAGTTTGGTACTCAACCGAACGGTGTCGTGGCCGAGTGGTTAGTGCTCGTCTCTCACCAAGTTCGAGCCACAGGACTGTGTCTGGGATTTGTGATGAACAAAGCGGCGTCTGGATGGAGCTTCTTCAGGTTCTCCGCTTTCTCCCGCTATTCATTCCACCAACTGCTCCATCATCATCTTTCCTCTCATCTATTTTGCCCTAATTTCACACCATTTCCTTCCTTACTCCCATACCAGGCTTCGGGCTGATCATCCAGCTTGATCTCTCTGATCCAGAGTTTGTGTGCTCCGCGACAGGCACCTGACCCCAGGAGCTCACTAGTAAGTCCTGGAAAGTATAAGTCATGCGTGGAAGGTAAACAGAAAAAGAAAAATAAGATGGTGTTTAACAGACTTTGCGTTTTTATGTTATGCTGTCTAGATACACAAACGCAGGTACAGACGCAGACACACGCAAACCTTCTTCTAAAAAACGTCTTTTTGAATTCAGGGGACCTCAAAACGTGTATTTACATGAAATGTCGGTATAGACTTTTTGAGAGGACGGTAATATCTTTCCTGCCTCCCATTTTCGTGGTAGAGAGGATAGAAGGAGTGGAATTAAAGTATAAATTAACGACTTTAAATTTTGTCAATATGGAATCCTTGGTATGAACTATTATTAAATGTTAACATACGTGATTAATACTATATGTCTAAGGATTTGCAGGGATTTTAGGTCAGATATCCGCCTTAAAAGGACCTTAGTACCCTTATAAGATCCACTTCAAATGGTGTAGAGAACAATAGCAGCAAGACTATCAACACCAAAGACAAATTTTATATGTGTAGTGATAAATATGACAGCCTCCGTAGCGCAGTTGGTAGCACGCTTGCCTCTGGCGCGGAGGACCGGCGTTCGATCCCCGGTACCAGCATGGGGGTTTTTCCCCCTGGGAGGTCTGGAACGGGGAGCCCTCAGCCTCATTAGATCCCGGAGGGGCAATTGAGGAGCTACTTGCCAGTACAACATTAAATTCCCCAGCTGATCCGTAAGTTCGCCATGGTTAAAGCAGCCGCTCGATAAGCGGAAGATCCGTGGTTCAAATCCCGGCTATGACATTGAATTTTTCAGTCCTGATTCCACCTCTTAAATATTGCTCAAACACGGTTTCTGTGTTTAAACATACCAGCAGTAAGTTTATTAGCATAGATAAATAATAATCACAATTTCATGTTTACGTGACGTCAAATCTCTCTTAGAAATTAACCTTTCAATGACATTTTCACATTAAATTGTGACTAAATTCATAGGAATTAATCTAAAAATGCATTACAGCTTTGTTCACACAATGTTTGCACGATAGTTAGTGAAATAAACCATTTATATCCATTCGTCAAGAAGCTAGATGGTTCCAAATAAGTGACAATTTTTTTTTTTTTTTTTCGGCGAAAGGGTTTTGCATTGACAATAATTGTATTGGACATATATTTATTACACTCATGTAGAATCCCTGGTTAACGCATGATCAACAAATAATCTAAATGAAAAAAACTTAATGAACAGAAAAATAATTGGTTTACATTAAGGATGAACGGGATACAAATACCAAATATTTTATTAACCTATGAACTTAGAGGATATCGTTAAGTAGGAGACCAAGGAAAAGATGGAATGACATGTTTGATTAAGGACGAAACATGTTATTATGCCTATGCCTTGTGGAATAATAATAATAATAATAATAATAATAATAATAATAATAATAATAATAATAATAATAATAATAATAATAATAATAATAATAATAATAATAATAATAATAATAATAATAATAATAATAATAATAATAATAATAATAATAATAATAATAATAATAATAATAACAATAACAATAATAGTAATAGTAATAATAATAATAATATAATAATAATAATAATAATAATAATAATAATAATAATAATAATAATAATAATAATAATAATAATAATAATAATAATAATAATAATAATAATAATAATAATAATAATAATAATAATAATAATAATAATAATAATAATAATAATAATAATAATAATAATAATAATAATAATAATAATAATAATAATAATAATTATAATTATAATTATAATAATAATAATAATAATAATAATAATAATAATAATAATAATAATAATAATAATAATAATAATAATAATAATAATAATAATAATAATAATAATAATAATAATAATAATAATAATAATAATAATAATAATAATAATAATAATAATAATAATAATAATAATAATAATAATAATAATAATAATAATAATAATAATAATAATAATAATAATAATAATAATAACAATAACAATAACAATAACAATAACAATAACAATAACAATAACAATAATAATAATAATAATAATAATAATAATAATAATAATAATAATAATAATAATAATAATAATAATAATAATAATAATAATAATAATAATAATAATAATAATAATAATAATAATAATAATAATAATAATAATAATAATAATAATAATAATATGTAACGACATCAGACATGTTGGCCTATTTTGGCATCAATACTATCAGGTCTGATGTGTTGCACTCACATGATCTTCTCTACTCTTGAACAAACTATTTCTAAATATGTTTATTCCTCTATGTATTTCATGTTAATCGAAATAAAAATGTTCACAATCTATTACTACTTTTCTTGTAGATACCTACCAGGGAAATACGGGAATATGTAGGCTCTAAGCGTCAGCCGTTTGAAAGCTGGTCGCTGTGTGACGCCTTTAAAATTGCATTATCTTTGAAAGGCCAAGAGATAATAATCATAACACCATCACTGAGTTACCTGTGCACTACATACACACTATATGATTTTGGCTAAGAGAACCCGTAATCACTTTGAGCGTTTTCACTGTAAAGATTTTCCCAATATTAAAATTAGTTCCCTTCTTATAAGACATTATGAAAAGTCTTGGAACAAAAGTAAACGAATAATAGGAACCACTGAAAAAGCTTATTAAAAACTGATAAATACAAATTGAACTTAAAATGAAACAGGTTTACGTATTTTGTTGAATGTTAATTCCTCGAAATTCTATGCGCTGGTGGACAGCTCACTAAAAATATATTTAATTGCCTTACTACAGATTTTTACATTCAACTATTTCATAGTTATACATTGTGAAAACCGCATGCAATTGTTTCCATCGTGGTGACAAGCGCTTGCGGTGAAAGGACAAAGGAAAAAAGAGTAACGATTCCAAATGAATAAAGAAACAAGAGCTTGAAAATTGAAACTAACAATAAGCAATATCTCAGAAATGGTGAACTCCACAAAGAAAATAAACACGAAATAAATTCCGTTTTTAACGAAATCTACATTTTTTTGTATAGTAAGATTTGGTCTATCTATTACGGTTTACCAGTTATGCAAAACTCATCACGAGTAAACAGTTCTACATGGGCTATAGCCACGAAGTTCAAAACGTGCACTTTATTTGTCATAAAAATACCGTAAATGTATGACATTTTAATCAAAATTAGTTAGAGCTATTTTTGAGAAAATCAAAATTTTCGAAAATGTTTCCATGTAAAAGATGGTTTAGAGTGGAGGAATTTTCTTCATGATCTTCGTGCTGCATCCTTGAAAGATATTAAACTTAAATGCCAACTTTGGTTTTTAATCGACTTTTCGTTTTTGAGCTATGTATGCTGTTCACAGAAAGATACACCCAAACATTGACCTTTCCCTAAAAATGCTTTTCCTGGATTCAGGAGGCTCCTAATCACATATTTCCGGTAAATCTTGATCCCGAAATTTTGGGTCGAATAAAATACTTCCCCTACTTACTATGCCTAGTAGAGAAAGAAAAACTCTGACGTGTTGCACTCACACGACTTTCTCTACTCCTGTACTAACTGTTCTTACAAACTCTTATTCCTATATCTTCACGTTAGTCGAGATACACATTTGCAGAAATTATTGTATTATTAATTTTCTTGTAGATACAAGGGAACTATGGGAATACAGTAAGCTTTAAGCGATAGTCTTTTAAAGCTAGTCGCTATATGAAGGCTTTGAAATTTCGTTCTCTTTGCGCGGCCATTTGGGAAAAATGAAGTATTCTAAAACTCACACAAATGACAGAATATCTCCGAAATGGCTTATTCCACAAAAAATGTATTTGGATATAACTGGTGTTTTTTAACGAGATCTACATTTTTGCATAGTAAGATTTGGTCTATCTATTACGGCTTAGCAGTTATGCAAAAGTCATCAAAAGTAAACAGGACTACATGGGTTATGGCCTGAAAATTTAAAAGATACATTTCGTTTGACATAAAAATGTCTTAAACATATAGCATTTTAATCAAAATCATTAGACTCGTTTTTGAGAAAATAAAATTTTTCTAAAGTTTTTCCATGTTGAGTACTTTAGGGTAGAGGAACTTTTTCAAAATGTTCGTATCACATCCTTGAAAGGTATTAAACTTAAATATTAACTTTGGATTTTAAGCGACTTTTCATTTTTGAGTTATACTGTTCACACACACACACACACACACACACACACACACACACACACACACACGCACACGCACACAAACACACACATATGGACCTTTTTCTAAAACTGCTTTTTTTGGATTCAAGGAGCGTCAAATCATGTATTTCCGGTGAAATCTCGACATCGAAACTTTGGGTTGAATACAATACTTCCGCTGTTTACTATACGCAGTAGAATGTGAAAATGTAATAGAGCATTACAGATGGTTACAATAGTAAAGAAAGGGGCAAGACGTTGGGCTATTTACTATAAACATTTGGTTGTAGACTACATGACGTACGTCAGGGCGAGTTCTAAGAGGCGACCTTTCTTCTTCCGCTGAAGCCCTAGTTATCTTAATGACGTTAGAAAGGCGGTGACTTGAGTCACGTAAGACCAGTTGGATAACAATGAGTCAAGCGTACGTTTAGTCTCTGGAGGGCATGGGGCATCCCTGCACGAATCTTGTATAACCAGACTTGACCTAGTGCTTTTTTCTCTCTTCTTTCGCTCTGTGCGTACTAGGTTTTTCTGCCACAGTGAAACGCACATAAAATTATTCCCCCGATGCACGTGCGAAACTCAGCTATAAACTGCAGGCGTGCTTAAAAGTAGAAAATGTAGCGCTGTAAAAGAGTAAGATGAATATGCATGACGGCGGACATTTTAAAGGCTTAAAACGTTTCCCTTTCTTTGCTTGTGAATCTTTGCTTTCCCATTTAAAAATCAGAAGTGGATGTTTCGGAATTAGAGATTCAGGCTGAGCCTACCTCGGTAGAGAGGAAGCAGTTTATATTCAAGCGATCCGAATTCTAATCTGGGTTACAGTGTGCTTGTTGTCTGGATAAGGTTTCTTTTTACTTCCTGTACCTCGTACACGGTGTTACATTCCATTCAAAGAGACACTATCGAGAGTTCACTGGAAATACATGCTTTGAAATCCCCTGGATCAATAAATACTGAGAAGACTTTAAAAATGCCATTACTATGATCTGCGACTGATACAATATTGTGTTTACAAATTGAAAGAATGCACTGTTAGCTCTGGAAAAGAAATAACTAATGTGCAAAGTAAATCACAGTCACATTGCTGCTTAAGCTTTATTTATTCAATTCCAGGAACTGTCGAAAAACATTTTCTTCTTCAGATATATGAAACAGCTAACGACGAGCATTCTCATTAATTCTCCGATTTTCTGAAATATTTTTTCTTTTGGGAAGCGCCATTGAATCACGAGATAGCAGTCCTATACATTTGGAGAAAGTCAAATGAAAGCAGCTGTTGCCACTCATAACATCGATTCCTTCGATTCCTTCTGTAAAATAAATTTCTTTTCTTTTTGGGTTTAAGATGAGAGAATGTATGCACACGCGAACATCAATGGTAATTTTAATTTCTGAATAATACAGAGCAAGAAAACACTCAGCTTTAGTGATAAACTCCACTCTGCACATGCTTTTGTCATGCAAAGAATAAGCCTATTGCTCAGGTTTCTACATTTAATTAAATCGAAGTGAATGTCGTGGAGTGACCTTGAGAAGGGGGCCGGCGTCTAAGTATTGAGATGGCTCCGTGGTAGCCTGTGAGGCTCGCAACCGTCCTGTGCGAATAGGAATAATGCACGTATGTAGGTATTCTTATCTTCCGCTAGGTGGAAGTGCTCCCTCTTCCGGCCGAAGCAGGGAATGGCACTTCTTTGTTTTCTATGTTATTTGTGTGGACAGGAATTGCCGGGTGTAGCATTTTCCTCAGGTTTGCCGTGTGTCCATAGCAGCTCTTCACAGTCAACACAGTTCCACAGAACGGTTAACTTGAAGACGAAGAAAGCTCTCGTCGCAGTCGCCTGCTTATTATTGTTCCCAGTAATATCCAATCATTTATCAATTTCACCCGAAATTTCCGATTTATTTGTTCAGTTTCTCAGTTTCAGTTTTTTTTATTCCTAATTTTGGCCTGGTGCTGGTACAAGGGGCCCGGCTTACAGACTATAAATCTACAATTATTTTTATTTACAAAGTTATAGTTTTGGGTTTCACCAAAAACCCATACGATGATCTTCTTTAGGCCACCGAGAATAGTTTTTGTTTGTCTTTTGGTGTCTGTTTCAATATTTTTTTTCCTTTTCTTTATATACATATATACATCTATATACACACATACATGCACGCATTCACCCACACACTCACACTTACACGCTTACACACACACCTTCACTGGGCACACCAGAAATATGCGTCCCAGCTCGCGCACTGACTATTTACAATATTTACATTTTCCCGCTGTTTTCCTGCGCGGGCAGGGTGCAGCTCCTGGGTGTTTTCCGAGGCGAGGGTCTCTGCCGTAACGTGTGTGTGGCCTAAGACGGAGATTCCTTGGACGCGTATTAGTCGGCGAGCCGTGCCACTTCTAGACCATTTTTATTCTAGTATGTTTGCGGTGCTTTGGCTCACCTTTGCTAATGTTAACGATCACGTCATGTTCGTGGTGCCTAATGCGTGTCCATGTTGCCGTTGCTCTTTTTGCTATTGCCTCTGGGATGGACGGGATCTGAGTTTCGAGGTGAAGAGTTTGGTTAGTGGTAAGGAGTGGAGCAGAGAGGATTTTTCTAAGGGAGAGATTTTGGAGGGTTTGAATTTGTTTGAGGGCGGTTTTGGAGGCATTTGCCCAGGTCACGCATGCGTACAGGACCACTGGTACTGGTGGTTTTTATCCTCACGTTCCACTCCACGCGACATGTTTTAATTTTCTGCAATATATTTACATTTTAACCTTCTATTGCATGAATTATTTGCTATATATGCCACTGCCATGTAATTCCTAAACAGGTTTATGTGTTCCTGTTACGGGCACCTTAATGGGAGCAATTCGAATAGCAATGAGAGTTAAAGCGAGACGAAATGCACTGGCCTTCAGTTCAAACTGCACCCCGTGAGTTCGAATTCCACAGTCAAATGTGTCTGTGGTAAAGGATGGGGAGGACCCACGAGGGAGACGGCACGCGTAAATGTTGACAGGATGAAATTTGATTGCAGTTGCATGGATTTTGGTGTTTATTAAGAAACGATGACACTACAAAAATTACACTGAAGTAAATTATGATATAAACTAGTTACGAATATGTTTATTTTATTTCCAAATGTTAAAAAAACTATAAAACTAACAAAAGCGCTGTTAAAATATTCTAAAGCTTTGACTAAAATTTTTTGTTGCCAAATGACAACACTGTGCATTAGAGAGTTAGAAAGCAGATTTAATGCTCCCGCTATTTTAATCAATTTCTACTTTGTAATAAAATATTTTAAATCTTACTTTTGTGTATTCTACCAATTAGTTATTTCATTAAAAAGTGTAAACACAACTCACCATTACAAAATACCTCTTGAAAGTTCACCCTCACAGGCTAGTGAATGGTGTGCTGAAGATCCTAGTTCAAATCCAGGCAAGTACATAAGATTTGCAAGTGATAGAAGCGCTTGTATGTAATGTAAGTGGTAGTTCATTATAGAATATTGTAGGAAGAACGATAGAAGTGAAGAAAGAGAATAAGAGTGGTGAAAAAGATGATGCAGGGGAGCAGGAAACAACCTAGCTTGTAAGTTATTTGGCATACATTGAGTGTAGAAACAACGTAACTTAATCACAACCACCTTTCTCTCCTCTACTAAACTTGTACCAAATAAACGTTATTCTAATTCTGTAAATGTGTGCACCGAAGTTTCTGGCAAAATCTAATAACCTTCATGTATAAGAGGATTATTCTTTTTCAGTGCATCTTTTCCGAAGAGATTCATTTGTCTGAATTGTGCAACCTTACTTCAGTATATGTGACAAAGGTTTCTACTTATGTAGCTGTTACGTTAATGGGATCAAAAAGGGGATATAAGGGTTTAAAATTTCACCTATTTTAGTTATCATAAGCAATGTCACGAGTGATTGTCAATTTATCTAGTGAATTTGCCAATCACGAGTTGCATTTATTAAGACTATTTCACGAATTAAAGGATAATATAGACTATGAGATGTTACCTAAGTGCTGTATTGTAATGACTAACCTTTTAAAACATGGTCTTTTAATATGTTGACAGTGCCGGTACTTGAAGTATCTGCTGTTAATTTATAACTTTAGTAAATACAAAATTGTTCAAACCGATTCCAAAGATGTTTCCTGCTGTACTCTGAGGTTTCCCTCTTTGAATTATTTCTCTATTTCAGCGTTAGATGCTTCACCGAAGCGAGGGTCAGCTATTTTTGAAAAATTGAACCTAGCGGCTCTGTTGCGCCAAATGACATCAGCTGTTGCGCATATGTAGGAAAGTACACCTAGATTAATCTTATAATATAAGAAAAGCATACGATGTGATAATTAAAATTCAGAGGAGGTGGTAATGAAATTTAATAAATTTTTTCCAATGAAAGCTGTCATTGGTTGAAATTTGAAATTGTTATGCACATGATTGGTTGATTTCAATCAAATCACGTATGAGTGGTATAGTATAAACAATTACACGACCGTTCCGCCCTAGGACTCTTCGACTGTCTATTATCCTTATAGGCTCTGCAACATTTTCAGAACTTGGAAGATGTCAGAGCGAGGGTTAAGGATGTCAGATGTCCTGTCGATGTTTCATATTCTTTTGTCTGAATATCAGCAAAATTTTAATATTTTATTTCAAATATTCGAGACTGTATAACATTAAAATTACAAGGAATAAAGGGGATGGTTGATCTTAATCATTCTCTAGATCGTTAGACTATAATTTTTAAAGGAACACCATACTGGAATTTAAATACCTAACAGTAACATCGGATAACTTGGTTATTTCTTATTATTCCTGTACTGAATAAACCAACTCTTAAAATAACAGCAATAGAGTGAGTGAGTGTGTTGGGTTTAAGGGCCCGTCGACAAACAGCAATCGAAAAAAAAAAGCTAAAATGAAAGAAAGAAAAACAAAAAAGAAGAAGAAAAAAAGGAAGCAGCCTATGCAACAGTTATAAGGTGTTAGAGAGGAAGATCGTGTGACCCATTTTGTTTTTTTTTTCTATTCCCCACCTTGTATCACGTTTAGTCATTTCGATTTGCGTTTCTTTTATCCTTGTGTTTGATTGGCAGTTTTCCTGCTATTTTATTTCACTGTTATTTCAATTTTTCATTTAATATGGCTATTTAACATTGATTTCTGTCTTCTACTTTAGAATTCTGCGTTTTTTGTTTCGTTTCGTTTCTTTCTTTCTTTCTTTTTTTTTTCTTTCTTTTTTTTTCTTTTTCTTTTTTCTCTCCATTTGATGCTGGCAAATGCTGTTTTAGTTTTGCGAGCTATCGGTGGGGATATGCAAATATAAATAAAGAGGTTTAAAGTATCACAAGTCGTTAATTATATCAATCCCAGACATACAAAGTCCAACTTTTTCATACTTTGAACCATTTGCAATTGCCAATTTAATGTATTAGTTGCAATATGGTTTATTATTGCACCATTTCAAGGCTATAGATGTGTGAAAGTTCTCCTCTAAGGTTATCAGAGCATTCGTAGAAGCGCATGGGCCAAGAGGAATTTGTTACATCATGGATTATATAGCCACACTAATCAGACAAATTAGAGGAAGCTCAATTCTGTGTTGTAGGCGTAGGGTGTCTGCCCGACATTTAAAATATCGGTTAGTGTGAGTTACAGGGATAAGCATATTGCGCGATTTTCCCTATCGTGAGAACAGAATATCAGGTCACTTTATCGTCTAAGAACTCCGGGCTCCATTTCATTAATTCATCGTCTTATATGATCCACTAAGATGACTGTGACAAGGTACGGAAGGGGATTTAGCACCTCGATCTACAGAACACCTTTGTGCCTATGCCCCTGTCGAGACGCACCCCAGGATGGAGGGGTGACGTGAGCGGATATAAAGGTGGCCGGGCCTGTCGGACGCTCAACTTGGAGTGCCCACTGTGCGTGCGTGTGAGTGCGTGTGTGTGAGGGGCATATCTCATGATATGCCAGAGTGAATGCGGGAGTGCATGTGTGTAAATAAATTGTAATATATGTGTATAAAGAAGAAAAGGCAAAAACAAAAACATTTCAAAATACAAAACAAAAACAGTACTGAAGGGAACTGTTCTCGGTGGCCCAAAGAGGGCCACTGTGTGGGTTTCCTGAGAAACTCGCTGCATATATCCTGTAAATAGAAATAATTGCATGCACAATGTAAATTTAAGTCTGTACGCTGGGCCTACTGTACCAGCACCAAAAAATATTAATAAATAAAATAATCTGAATCTGAGACAACAGCAGAGAGTTGGGTCCTCCCTAATTGAGGCTCCCCGGTGGCCGTAAGCGCAGATGGCTTCCCTTCCCGCTGTAGCCCTACACATCCCCTGGGGGCCCGGTACCAGGATGAACTTGAAGTGAAATGAGAAGCGAGGTGGACTAGAGTGGCAGGAAATTTGAGGGATGTAATTATCCTTCTCAAGATTCACCTAGCAACTCAGGCAAGCCCCTGAAAAACCCACGGATCAACAATGTTGGCCACGGGAATCCAACCCCTGATCTCCCGAAGACGCTATACTAAGTTAAACTTCCAGCCAGGAAAAGAAAGCACTATAATGTTGCCCTGTGAAGTGATTTGCATTATTAAAATGACAAAATCTGAGTGTTTGGTGGCAACAATTTTTGTGATTCCTCCCTCTCCAATGCTGGTTGGACAGCTGCATAAGCCGCAATTGCGTTCTTGCATTATAAATGCCAAGCATATTTCCTGCTCTGCTGTGCCCTTTGATTAATAGATTTCAAATGCTTTGCGAACGTTTAACTACCCTTTTAGCTAGTAATGTGTACATCCAAATAACGGCCCTAGTGGTACAATCCTGCTTTCTGAATGGTATCAGAAAGTGGGGGAGGATTTCAGCACCTGTTGTGCTTCTGGGAACATCCTTCAGGACGAAGGACTGAAGTGGACGTCAGCAGGACCACAATGCCAGAGCAGACAGTTCCACCACTATAGTAGAAATAGCTTATCGGCAGTTCCCAAGAGTTCAGTATGACCGGCATTGTACTAAACTGCAGACAACACTAACGCAAACAGCAGTACTGCCAATCTGCATAATAAAAGCATTATTTCTAACTTTAAATATCACATGGTTAAAGCAACATGTTTTCAAACGATAATAATGCCTGGACATCGTTACCACACAACCTACTCACCTTCGGCAAATCTTGTTCTGCAATAACACTTTTGGTTAAAATCACTTCCGAACGCTAAATATATATCGCAATATATGTGTATTTAATACACTATGTGTTGCGAACACAAAAATACCTAACAACAGTAACTATAACTGTATATACTGCTGTAAAACAACTCAAGACAAAATCACGCACACACGAGAAATACAATGGCATTCACAGATTAATTAATTAAGACGGCATCTAAACAAAATCAAGGGCTTCGTTGGCAACATAACGGATGCAATAGTAGCAACTATGGCTATAGCATGATTATATTTTACGAACAGTAGGCGGTACTAATGCAGCCTAACAGACGGAATATCACCAAATAAAATCCAAAGCGCGCCATAATGGTAGGGAAAATTTCACAGTTGTTTCTTGGGATACCCCAGCTATTTCGTCTACGCCTCTCCCGCCTTCCTTTTGCTTGATGCTTCGATCCTGAAACATGACAATCAAATGAAATGGTAGAAAATAGGACCTGAATGGGAGCTTCGCGCATTACCATGTATCATCTAGCTTGATTAAATCCAGTGATATATAGTTTGTTTCCAGATTAAATAGTAGGGTTATTCATAAAGTCTTGTAGTGTGAAGGGGGTTGTGAATATGGTGTGTGTAATTAAAAATAAAATACAGCAAATAATCTTAATAAAGATCGAAGATGTACGGAGAATTTTAGGTCTTGTAAATTAATTGTTCTTGCTCACTAGACTTGCGCTGGAAAAGATTGGAAAGGTAGAATTAGACCGAAAAATTCAAGGTCATGGCCGGAGTTTGAACCGCGGGTATTTTGGTTTCTGGCTGTTACTCTAACCCAGCGCTGCTCAAGTACGAGTAAGAAAGGGGAGGTTGAAATCACCTCCTTCCACACGCTGGGACAAAATGATGCATCTATCCGTGGTTACCAAGTTCCAGTGGCGGCACTGTGGCGTCATTCTTGCGTACAGGAAATCAAAGGTGTACACATTCATATTCTACTCCTGATTAACCTATAGGAGGATTCTGAGGATGACTCTTTTGGCATGATTTACGTTTCAGAAGGTTTTCTATATTTGGTACAAAAGATGAAGTGCACAGTCTCAAAAGATAAGCAAGATGATTGTCACAAATCTTGCTGCACTTTTAATGTAGTTCATTTTTGAAAATGTTTGTCCTCAGATTGTAAGTGGAACCAGAGGCTGACATTAAACTAGATGCAAACAAACGTAAGCTCGAATACTCATTTCATGGCAAGACTTAAATAATTCCCAACCTTCTGTCTCATTTTACGGTCGTGGAATTCTGCAATGGAAGTAATTCCATTCGTAGCTCGTGTGGAGCCTCAATACATAGAAACTTCAGAGGAGTGCAAAATAATTGGATTTTGGTTTTTAATGTTTTTAGATATTCAAATTGTGAAGAGAAGATGTCATACAGTTGCTTCAAAAGTTTGATGTATTTTTCCAGGAGAATAACGTTTATCATGAACATGGAATGTAAGCAAGGGAAATAGTATATATCTGCAACTATCAGTCTTACAAATCAGGCACTTAAAATTATCGTCTTCATCTAGAATACAAAAATATTCGTCTTTCCATTCAACGTGGAACGTATTTTGATATTGTACTGTTACTCCGTGCCATCCGACTCTAACTATCAGATCTGTCTCTCGTTGCCTTGGTTAGTGGTGGAGGGGGGTAAATAACCTGCATAGGGGAAGCTAGCGTAAGCTGCAGCTATTCTAACCAACTGAGTTACCATATCAACATGCCGGTATACAGTCTGTTTAATCAACGCGTGCGCAGTTGATCCACAGAGAAAATGTGCGCTATCCGCAACTAATGGCTGTCATAAATTCATCTCCACTCTTCAGAAAAGGCAAAAACCTATATTGTATGTTGACTCCACGTGGAGTCTCATTTACCAAAATTCTGAATTCCAGTTCTTTTCTGCTTCATTACCTGCAAAGGTTCATGTTAACATATTGCAACATCGGAGAAGGGACTCAGAAGAGAGGGCCCGCGTTGTTAAATGATTATAAGGTTTTCTCAAAGAAGGCGGCCGAACTGCACATGCACAGATTCTACGACATTAAATTCTCCAAACTCGCTGGCACTTTCCCGGGTAAATCACAAGGAGATATCAACCTTGTGGTATGGTTTGTGTAGGACATCGATTGGCCTAATAGTGGTTGACTGTGAAGTCAGGGACTGAAATACTTACATTCTAAGTCACCATTTGGGTATATTAGCTCATATTAATTTATCGATCTGGATTGCTCAGTGGTTAGATGCTGGTCTACTAATCCAAGATCGCGTGTTCAAAGGACAGCCCTATCAAAACATTTCTATACTTAAGTACTTTGTTAACAATGCTGTGGATTGCCAGAATCATATCAGCGCCGCCGCTGTTTGGGAATTTCGTCCCGCAGGCGTTCTTTTACATGTCAGTAAATTTACTGACATGGGGCTATCATTTTTAAAACTATCGGTACCCGCCGGATTTGAACTCGCGACCTTGAGATCAGTAGGAAGTGCCTAAGCAATAGAGCAGGGGAAGACAACTTCGGGCCGTGTGAAGTATTTAAACGAAGAGTCAGCTTGTACGTTCGTGTGACGTCAGGCGAGAGCAGTGTATTGCTAGATTGCCTCGATCAGCGGCGCATGTGTTCAGTTCCCCGTGTTTCACACCAGTTTGAGACCAGGCTTCAAGATGTAGAAACATTGTCAACTACGTTTCAGGTCTTTGCGACCCCGTATTCATTGCATGTTAACAATGTTTCTAGCAGGTAGAAAATTGAATTGATAAATTTACAGTGCGACGATTTACTGAAGGACAAATATAAACACAAGGAAGACTTGGCTGATTTTTATAAGAATGTTCCTCAAACCAGATTTCTGAGGTTGTATGCCCTTATTGCACGGATATTATGTATGTTTGGTTCTACGTATGTGTGCGTACAATTCTTTTCTGTTATGAACCTTTCTAAATCAAAATCCCGAAGCATATTGTCAGATCACAATCTAACATGCAGTCTTCGGTTACAAATGTGCCGTACATTACGCCCTAACATTGACAAACTACTTAAAGAAAAGCGAAACGACAAATGTCGGAAAATGTTCACCTAATTGTTCTGTATAACTCTCCTCTTGCTCAGGCAAAATAGTTATAATTTCTGTTCTATTAGCGTTATAATATGACTGTTCACATAAACTAGAATTTAGATATATATATATATATATATGGCATAAAGCCGAAATGTAATTATTTATAATCTGTGACTATTCCGTAATTGAAACATTCAGCATTAAAATTACGATGTCCCGAATCCCATTTCCTCTTGCCCGCTGTGACGTCACACGTTCAACTGGTTTGCTCTGAGAGCATGTGTGCTGAGTGGGCTGACGTCACAGCAGCGTTACCTGTCTTCCCCTGCAATAGAGCCATCCAGACCGACGCGACATCTCCACGTCAGTAGCTTCCCTGGCATGTAAATGAACTCCTATTGGACGAAATTCCGGCACCAATATCCTAGTAATCGATAGCGCCGTTAATAAACAAAAATGTGAAATACTAATCATCACCTGCCCGCTTCGCTGAGCGTTAATTTTAATCCATAAACCAATGACTAAACATTTAACAAAAAGATTAATCGCTTCGGCTTCGGATAAACTGCCTCCGGAAGGGATATGAAAACTGGTTTAGGAATTAAGAGGAAGAACGGTTTATGTACCAAAATAACTTGCCAACGATAAAGGGTCTATGGAATCGATAAAATAAGTAGCCTATAACTATCTACGAACGTTTCCGCTTCGAATGTCACTTTCATTTTATATACATATAGATCATCTGATGAATTTGAGATCTGGTTGTGTGTATCGGAAAAAAATGCGAGTCGCTTGGAGAACTTAATGTGCCAACATGCTGCCATGGTACCTCAGAGCAACCGGGCGGAAACAGCAGGCAGATCCGTGGTTCAAAGACTGGCATTGTATTTTTCAGCCTGATTCTACTTTCCAACATTTGTCTTGAGTTCCGGGATAAAAAATACGCTTTAAAATAATTCTTTATCTGCCTGTCAGTTACACTCGGTCTTTGCTATTTAAAATCAAACCTTTATCATTCTAAGATTTTATGGTTTAATGTTTTGAATGTACAGAATTTAAAGTCAATTGTTACAGAATTCCGAAGCGTGCCTTTAACAGTTGAATAAAACTATTTATTTCCTCCTGCCCCATTTTAAGTGAATTACGGTATCTATTTCATTGTTTTAGGTAACAAAGTTTCAAAGCTCTTAAGAGCGTGGATGGTGAAACTTTGGCTTTTGTTGATAAATGTGAAGATTATGTTTTTTTTTTTGCACTGGCAACTCCTACTGTGCGTACGTAAAGTTTTAAAGCACAATGGGACCCTCAAGCAACCTTAATTATGTCACATTTAAGATTTTCACACATCTAACGAACAACATGTAATGCCATTTTCCCACGTTTTAGTTCCCATTACAGTTGGTGTACTGGGATCTGCAATGCAAATATAAGAAGGCAGACATTTTTCTTGAGCTTTCTGTAAGTTATGGAAACAAAACTTAAGCACCAAATTTGTGAAGAAACATGTGGCTCCTTTTAATAAAACCCAGCTGATATGTTGAACGCACAGGATTTTCCCTACCCACCCTTCTGATATAAGAAGAATACAGTGAATTAAAGCGTTATCAATTATTTTAAAAGCCAGTCTCTATTTGATGGATTTGAAACTCCGTTTCTCCTCGAACTACCATGGAACAAAGGCGAAAAGGACTTGCTTCACACTCACATACCTTTCTCTACTTACTATTCTTTATATTTATGTAATTTATACAAAGTATTCTTACGAAACCTTAGATTTCTATTTCACGTTAATCGAATAATTATGCGAACTGCAGGTATCATACAAAACGATCCCACACGCAGACTTTGCA